>VXAD01001941.1:1990160-2221557 GCA_013399195.1 Dicrurus megarhynchus | reverse complement strand
AAAAAAAAAACAACAAACCAACATTCAAAAGGAAAAAAACACTGTAAGGCAACATGACTTTTATATGTTCTTAAATTTGCTGCTGTCCGGCATAAATGCTTAAGACATACTAATCTGGGCAAGAAAAAGTTGCTATGGGTCATAAAGGATAGGCTTCAACCAGGGAAGGTATATGCCCTCTTAGCAGGGGCAGTAATTTAAGCCACTCTCGAGATAAATTCCTGTATTTCTGTATTCTAAACTCTTCAGGTAATTTTAAATTTCATAATGATGGCTGCTTGACTTACCTGGTAGACCGGGTGGGGTTTTCAGATATTTGCCATTAAAATGTTGAATTACTACTTCACATTTTTCTGTAGACTCCATTCTGGAAAAGAGAAGAGAGTGGGATATGGGTAGAGGCAATGTGTGTTACTAGACTGTTACGGAAGCACTCAGTCAGCGAAAAACAAAAAGCAGAAGGAGAAAAAAAGGACAAGCACAGATGCTGAGAGAAATCTTCAAAGCTGTTCTTGCTGATTTCTGCAGAGAAACTGGTTGAGCCCATGAGGACAGAGTGTGGCTCGCGAGGAGGACCTGCCACCCTCCCTGCCTGCAGCTGCGCTCCCGGCTGTGTTTGAGCTGCAACCCTGTCAATGAACAGTCCCCTTTTGGCTCCAGGGCATCACCCCGAACAAGGACACTCTTTATGCTCTCACGTGCCGCTTGGAAAAGCAAAGGACGTGTTTCTAAGTTCCTTGTGCACCCAAAATAACTTCAAATGGCTTAAAGAAATGAATTACAGGATTTGGAGAAGAACACAGAGGATTAAACAACAATTATTAAGGATTACAATGTTAAAAAAACAACCTGCAAAGACAGACTTTATAGTAAAACCAAAACCAGTGCCTATCACAACATAAAGCCAAATTCTGGATGAAGACAATAAGTTATGTGTAACACCAGCAAGGGAAATGCCTTACTGTTCATCTTCTATGAGTTTTGGATAACTTTCATTATCCTAACACTGAGACATTAAAGCATTAACAGTGAATTGGTACATGTATTTTTGAAGAAATATTAGGAATACAACGTTACTAGTCAAATCCCAAACCATGGTTATACCACACCTGGGAACTCACCATCGTTTCAGATCTTCTAAATTAACTACATGTAAGTCCAGAAAAAGAGTTAACTTTGCTACAGAAGGGGTTTAGAAACTTTGAAAAGAGGAAAGAGAGAAATGGAAAGCCAGTAATTTCCTAGAAAGGTTGTGTTTAAAAACCATGTTCAGTGCTCCTTCAGTATACCAGTACCTGCCTCCAGGTATTCTCCACAAAAATAACTCCGCTGACATATATATGGCTTACTTCTCACCAGTCTATATCGTTTTAAAATGAATTTATCCACTACCCTTCCTGTCACACAGTTTGGGAAAAGAGTGGTTCACATACAGCAGCAGTTTGTCTCCCAGGATACAGTTTTGCCAGAGCCCAAAGGACCACACCACACCACACCACACCACACCACACCACACCACACCACACCACACCACACCACACACACCACACCACACACCACACCACACCACACCACACACACCACCAAAAAAAAAAAAAATTAAAGAATCCTGCTTGCCCTTTTAATTCTTTGAGGAAGTCAGTCTATTGTCCAATTGTTTCAGGTGGAGTCATTAAAATTTCCCCTTCCAGGTTGTATCACTGTGTATCATGTGGGCTGGGCTATTTCTATAAGCACAAAGACAGCGACTTAGATTGTTCACTTTGGCTTCATTCAGATTTAACTAAGCGAATGTCTGCACTGAGCCTTTAGAGACTCTTGTCTCTGAAAGAATAAATGCAATAAAAGTCTGTTTTCTGTAGCTGCAGGCGTTTGGTGTCAAACCATGTTATGTTGCACCACACAGCAGTGACAATTTCATTTTAATACATGGGGTACATTTTAACAAGCCAAAGCAGTCCCTGCAAAGAATGCAATATATAAGCTGCCAAATGAAAGAGACTCAGTGCACTTCATGCGTTTTATGTGGGAAGAGAATAAAAGTGAAACCCACAGTGTTCTGGGATAAAAAGGCCATCATTCGAATAGCACTCTGAAAAAGAATGTGCACATTTTCCTCTCAAGTTTCACAATTAACGGCTCTCAAATGCCATTGCTGGCTATCTGTAATCTGGCACACGCTTCGCTTGAAACCGACACTGGCATTATCGACTCAGCCTGAAAAGGCAGCACAATAGACAAAGCCCTCTATACATGTTCGCCTCAGATGTGTTGCTGAGTAACAACTGCATCCATCCTTTGCCCACTCCACCTGAGCCCTCGTGGGCTTTCTGCCACTTGTGCCTGTTGGGGTGGCCTTTCCTCCCGGCCAGGCAGAAGCTGGCCAGGCAGCCACTCACCGAGCAGGAAGGCATCTATCCCAGGGCCACCAAAACATGAAATATAATTTACACTTGTCCACAATATCCCTTTTCTTAGAAACAACCCTTTCAAATCGAGTTCTTCAGGATGATTGGCTCACCGACTGACTGGGAAAAAATAGGGGCATAGAAAAACCAGATATGTTAGCAAAATTGTCTGATTCTTGCCATAACAAGACCATGGTTTTAGTTTAGTCAAAATTCTGATCAATATCAACCACTTAGGTGGCAATGCCTATGGCAGGCACCCACACATGAGCTGAACCTATCCACAGACATCGATTCACCCATTACTCCTTCTCATTTTATCCATAAAGATGAGCTGTATCTGGGCAGGGGCCCCAAAAGCACATGTT
The DNA here is from genome assembly GCA_013399195.1 of Dicrurus megarhynchus. Lineage (NCBI taxonomy): Eukaryota > Metazoa > Chordata > Aves > Passeriformes > Dicruridae > Dicrurus > Dicrurus megarhynchus. The sequence goes on along the minus strand of VXAD01001941.1, from coordinate 2,218,781 downwards.
TTTTAGGTCCACATTTATAAATTCCTCCTACTTTTCCTTCAGAAAGCTGTGGCACTTCTCTGTTTTAGAATGTGCTTTGAATTATTCTTCTCATATGAGCTAGCAATGTTTCAAAATTGAGACTATTATTTAATAAAAATATCACTAATGAAATTGTTACATGTTAAAAGGTTTTCTATAAAAGAATGTCAGCTGAGCACAGGTAAACCTGGGAGAAGAACACATTTGAATACTTTTTTTTAATATTGGTGTTCCTTTCATAATTGACAGAGCAAAAATACGAAAAAGTATAATATTCTGGATAAAAGACAAAGATCCCAGATGCTTCAAAACCTTCCACTGAAAGATATAGATATTCAACACTATTGCTGGAAAGGTAAGAAAACCAGCTTCACATGATAATAGAAATTTGGTTTTGATTTGATCATTTGTGAAGTATCATTTTCAAATTCCTTTCAACTGTAAATTTTTGGTGTTGATCCTAAGAGGATCTGAGATAATAAGTCATGTTTAAATGCACTTTGGAGATAACTATAATGCATCTGAGTATTATTTTGAACCAGCAAATGCACTGCAGAAAAAAAAATAATTATCAAAGCCATAGGCTTTTATAATTTTTTAAAAGGTCCTGATAATGATATAAACCCAAAGGAACTAATAAAGCCGTGACAATTTATTTTTACTTGTGTCTATATATCTCCCAGTTCTGGAAACTAAGCTGTAAGGTTCCCAAATACAAAGTAAGTAATGAGACTATCTATATTCTATCCAGTTTGAAAAGAAGTAAATTTTTAAAAATCTGAAGAATGTTTTATGATCTTTGTTTTTCTAGCTATAGTTTGTAAACTAAAGATACTTCAGTATGAAAAGTAAAAGAAAAAAAAAAAAAACCCAAAACCAGTGGGTGCTTAAACAAGCATCAGAACCAAATCATTTGATGTTCACATCTTGCTATTAAATATTTAATTTAGACCACTTAAAACCTTTATATTATTCATATTATAAATTAATAATAATAAAAATAATTTATTTTATGAAATGAAATTTATATTATATATCGCTCTATGGACCACAGTGGCACCAAAGTAGTCATTATGTGTTCTTAGAAGTAATAGGGAGCATTTACCATGAGAGAAGAGAAAGAGAAAGAGAAAGAGAAAGAGAAAGAGAAAGAGAAAGAGAAAGAGAAAGAGAGAGAGAGAAGAAAAAAACAGAGAAGAGAGAGAAAAAAGAGAGAAAAGAAAAATTATTTTAAAACCCCCCTGAAGCTCTTATACATGCTTATTATAAAGATTGATGCAGTGTCAAGAAACAACTTAATAAAATTTTTATATAAGGAATAACATGATGATTACATAATTATTATCTGAGAAATATTTAGTACCATGTAATTACCAGTTAGTGGAAAAGTGTGGGTTTGGTTTACATATACCTTATAGTCACTTAGCTTAATAATAATAATGTAAATGAGAATCAGGACCGTTTTTTTTTTTTATCCAGAGTAAATATTTAAAGATGAAATTGTTACTACCACATCTATGTTATGATCAACATATGAATATTTTTTACATTTACAAAAGCGGGAATAATAAATCTTGGAAAACAATGATTCCTTACTATTTAAGGCATTTTGCAAAAATGGAAGCAGGTAGGTAGTAACAGTATTATACAGTGAGGGAGTCCCAAGAATGGAGACCATAGTTAGAATACACACTAGAGAGCTCAATTTCTTTGGCATATCAAAAAAAAGACTAGAGGGGCAGTCTGATAGCATTGCATAAGTAGCTTTGTGGGGAGAATAATCTAAGGAGTAAGGACTTCTTTACTCTTCCTGAGAAAGTTGTGACAAGAACCAGATAAATTCAAAAGAGAAATTAAGCAGAAACATTTAACTGCAAGGAAGATGATCCACTGGCAAACATTATATAGAAAAGAGGTGGTCCTTTTTTTCTGGTTGATGTCTTTGAATCACTTCTGAAAGTCTTATTTTAGTAAAACACAAGCATTATCTCAATATTAGGTAACTGGGAGTATTTCAACTGCTGATATAATGATATAAAAGATGTGAGGCAAAACAATCTTCAGGTCTCAAATACTCTAAAGCTACAAGATAGTATTGATTAGCATGAGGTTTCCTAGCACCTCCTTATGTTCTTCACCCTTCCATGGAAACACACTCACTAGCTCTTAATTTATTTTGCTAATTTAATTCCATGCATTCTAAGACACTGATATGGCTGCAACCTGTGATTTCCTCCTCCCCTGTAACAGATTTAGGTATCTTATCTCCCCAAATTTTCAGTCAGTAAGAGATTGCTTCAAGATGTTTGTGCTTTTTGGTTTATGTTGGAAAAAAGCTGTTCCCTTTTCCACTCACAGCCTAAGAAGACATTTATTTTGATAAGTTCTCTTCATTACTCACAAATTATATCTTTTCCCAACGTGTCTTGCCTGTATATTCTTCAACTGTCTGCTTGAACAACAGGAGGTTATTTACCTTCTCAGATAAATATACAAAATCTACAGAAACCACTCTTCTTATTTCAAGATATGGTTCATTCTATACCTTGCAGCATCACCCATTATGCCAAGGTGAGCTGCCTGAGTATCTCTGCACTACAGTATTTACAGCGCTTACACTGCACTTACAGTGCTCTCCATAGAGAAACTTCTTTGGGTCAGAAGAAATAACTTTATTACACCTACATTATCCTGAAAAACTCTGAAAGATGCAAGGATTCCTTTAAGGAAAAAAAACCCATAGAAATTAAAGGCTCATCTCTCTTGTTTTACGTCAGTGGAAAGTGGAGCATAACCATTTCTACTGAAACCCATGCAAATCTTCTATAAATAGACTAATGATCCTGTGACGGCTCAAAATCTTGTTTCCTAGTTTTTGTTGCTCTCTTTCAGTTGCCGAGTTGAATATTGCTTCCAAAGACTAAATTTAAGGCATGTAAAATGCAGACAAGTAGACGATAAGTTTAGTAAAAAAGATAGGCAGGCAAAGAAAAGCAACCGATTGGAATCTTCTTTTCCAGAAGAATAACCTAGGGAAAAGATGAGCATGAAGCCCAAACTCCCAACAGCAGAGTGTTTAAATGCCTCACTACAGACCCCCCAGCTAGGTCATGAAGGGATGGAAGCATCTCCTTGATGTGTACCTTTGCTCTGAGGTGACAGCTAATTGAGAATCTCTTGACTTTGGTTATTTGCTGGGAACAGAATCAAAACATTCTTTTATGACCGTGTGTGTTGAGCAACTTTTCTCGTTCTACTGGAAAAGAATAGTATGAACACACAGTCATTTCCAGCTAGACCTAGGCTGATTTATGCTACTGTCTTCACAGTCTCAGGTTAAGTATTATACTGGTGCCCGCCAGCAGTGCAATACTTGACTGTCTGACTGTCAGCATTTCCATCATAAATTTCTGTTTTCAGAAGCTTATGACTTCGTTGTAAAATGTCGCTTGGGGGAGGAATCTTGCAAGGTCGTTTTAAGTTACAAGACAGCAAACAAAATAAAAAAGTTAGTGGTTTCTAACTCTTTCTTTGCACTTCATCATTTAAAAGGACCTATAAAATGCTTGTTCTGCTGTTCAGCTGAGTGTGACAAACCTGTGTATGGTTTTATTAATATTACTATCTCTTTAGGGAAGATACTTAAATAATACTTGAATGGTATTTTATTGTGGGGTTATAAAAAGCAGTTTTTATTTCATTGATTCAGTGGTACCAGTTAAGTCCCTCCCCAAGGTATATATCAATGTCCCCTTGCTCCTTTTTCCAGGGCCCAAGGAGTTCTTCAATTAAACTTGTGGTACCTCAGGCTTGGATTATGCAACTTGCTCAGCCAAATTATCTGATGGCTCCCAACTTTCCAGCTTCCTTCCTCATCACCTTTCAGAGCTTCATATTTATTTTCATCTTATGGAGTCCCATTGATATTTTTTCTAGAGATCCTGACTCACATATTCTTCTCTGGAGTTTGCTTCTCCCTGAAAGTACAGCTTCATGCCTGTCAATCGTCTTAGGGATGCACAAAGTCCACCACAATTTGTCCAGGTTGCAACACCAGATGGAAGTGTGAGGGTCACAGAGATACATCCTCACAAAGACGTCCCCACAACCACGCAGTGTTGCTCTGAGGCTTTCCCAGGGAGGCCTTTCAATGGAAATGTACAACCGCAAGCACTGGAATATTTTACAGATATCACACGAAGTCTTTGGAGCATGTTTGGGATTTCCAGTTTCACCTGAGATATTCAATTATAAAGCAATTTCCTGGGTAAGATGTAGGATGTGACAGATCATTCTTCTGACTGAAAGTAGGAATGATCCTCATAATATCTAAGCCTGTATTACTGTCCCAGATGATGGATTTATTCAAGCTAAATTTATAGCACCTTTTCAACCGCCTTCAATTAAACCCTTGAATAAGGAAGAACAAAGCACTTTTCCTCTTCACAAATGCATCCCTAAATTGCTTGGATGTTCTTTATCCCCTGGTGCTGCTGACACTTCTGTGTCTCCCAAGTAGCAACATCACTGATCCTCAGAAATCCCCCTCTAAATATTCCTCCTTTCATTTAGCAAAACAGCACCACTGCTTCGCCACCACCGTGATTTTGTTATTCCTTTATCTTCACCCACCTTAACATCTGGAACTCATCCTTTGTGGGCCTGTGGAAAGCCAGGTCTTCCAGCACATACAGTTACCTCTTTATAAGTGGCAACGCTTCTTCAGGATGAAGACAAATATTTCTCTCCATGCTCTCTTCATGGTCTTCCATGGTCTTCCATGGTCTTCCCCTCAAAGACCTTCTTACTATCTCTGATCTGCTTTTTACTCATACCATCAACAACACTACTAATGTTCTGTTTGTCAAACTCATCAGATATCAGCTTTAAAATTGTATCTTGAAATAAGTCTTCAAATCCAGTTTCTGTGGATTTCTTTCCTTTTTTTTTTTGTGTTGTTTTGTTCTGTTTCATCTTGCTGATTTTTTTTAAGGATGAAGGACCATGATTTTGTTCTAAGCTCTAAAGAATACACTTACACTTTTAAAATGAACGCTCAGATGCTGAAGATATTAGATGACTCCCAGCAACAGGGATTTAAGAGAAACACCTACAAAATTAAGTGCTGTGGTGAAATTCTATGCAAGGGTAACACTGTGTCACTCCCTCTTTTGACAGGCAATCTTACAACAGACTGAACTCAAAGCTTCACATCCAAAGAAGTGCCTCCTTTTTTCCAATATACTACTTCTAGTATGTATTTCTGCCCCCTCCTATTTCTTCTCATTTCTCTCTCTGCTCTAGGATAGGCTGTGTTTAGTCTCAGCTTCTGCTTGCCGGTGTCAACAGAAACACCCCTGCCAAAAGACCCCAGCAGTATGAGCCCTGTCAAATGCCCGCTCCCAGCGAGAGCCTGAAGGCAGGTAATATGGCCTTGAAGTACAAAGCATGGGCCAGGGGCGAGGCAGAGGTAGATGTGCAGAGGTTACAGCATGGATAGGCTTTTATGAAGCCACAGTCGAAGTCTAAAGTTTCCTTTCTCTGGCCCCTTGCTCATAACTCTCCTCCCCAAAATCTCCCCTGGGGTGTACCCAGGCACAGCTGGCTCAGGCCACAGTGAAATGCTCTGGAAAGATTCAGGAAAATCTGTTCAGTTGCTTTTGAGGGATGCAAAACAGAGGAAATAAGTTTCACGGCTTAACTTTCACTCAGAGCTAGTTTTGTACACACATACTTTAAGGGAGGCTGTTAGTGTCACCAGACATTACTAAAATAATTTTGATCCAAGAACATTTGACATTCTCCAGGTTATAAATGATTAAGTAGCCGCCTGCAGTACTATAAAACTGCTAATCATACCATTTAAAAGAAAAATCTGACAATAGCTGCCTACCTTCAGTCTTTACTTCTGATTGCTTTTTGAATTAATACACTTATTTTGAGATTGATTATTTCCATAATTGGGCAGACTCAGAAAGTGACTTTTAATCATCATAAAATGTAGTTAATAACTTTGAAACATCAAATTTCAAAATTGTTGGATGCTGCATCATTTCAGCATATGCAAATTTAACTTTTTCTCTGGTGATTCTGTGGCTCTGCTTAGAGCTATGTGAAGCACCATGGCACATTCCACAGGCAGGCAAGATATACTGTGATAAAAGGTCAGAAGAGCCAGGATCTTCACCTGGGGTGCTGATTGGAACTTCTAAAATCTTATCTGGACTGGAAATCCAGCTTCCAACCCCTACATATAATGCATTGGTACCCACTCAGCATGTCCTCACACTATAGGTACATTAGAATGAAACCTTCATGACTATAAGCAAAGCCAAAGAAATTAAAAATCTATTTGGTTTGACATGCAGGAAAAGGATACCAAACAGCACTTCATTACAAAAAGAAAGTCAGCTGGTCATGTAATTAAATAATGTATTGATAATTCTGCAAAGACAAGAGCCAGCATTCAACTATGATTCTAAATTTCTGGATTAACTTTAGCCTCACTCAAATCAGTGGGAGATCTGCTGTATACTTTGATGGAGTGACGGTTTTACCGCACTCTTGTCTGCATGGTGAATTACACAACCTACAAGTTGGATCATTAAAGGGTTCCTGAAAGATGTTCCATAATTAAATACATTTTCACAAAGTAAGTCAGTTTTTAACAATGCAAGTTTATCCATCATACAGACTAATTTATATTTAGAGAGCTAGAAAAATTCATGTTATTATCTGCAAGAATGCGTAAGAAACAATGTTCCATCTTTTAGCATAAATGTTTCTCCTTTTTCCATTTGATTTCAGACAATATTATCTTAACATTTTTTGTGCATGATGACCTTTCACATCAAGAGCAGAAGTAACACTACAATGGCACTTTTCTTGAAAACTAACTTTTTATCTTACAGTACCTCACTTCATTCAGTAGTGTTATGACACTAAGAGAAGTGCCATGATATACCAAGATATGATGGATTTCAGAGAATGCTGCAAGATGAAGCCATTTTGCCTCCTCTACAAAGCACAATGTTATGAATATTCTGTAGAAACAATGATCTGGGATTTTTTTTCCCCTTTTCTTTTGAAGCAGAAGACTGATTTGCAGCAGAATTGCAAATTTCTCTTCTTATTTGTTTTTTCAATACCTTCCTAAATATAGCACTCTATTGCTTGGCTTTTCAAAAGAAAACTATTTGATTTGAGAACGTTTCAAGCTGCAGAGAATCTATGTAAATATTCCCTGAGAGTAAACATGGAACCATGTCTATCTGTACTAACAATGAAGTACATGGTAATAATATGTTGCCCACTCTGTCTAAAATATCTGACTACTCCGTTAAGGCTTGTTCTATGCAAATATTTCTTCTTAAGCTCTTTTCATAGCTGCAGTTCAAGGAAGCTGCAGCTTTCAAGGAAGACACATTTCTTCAGTTACATTTCCTACCCTTTGCTCTTCCAGCTGCTAAGTTTACTTTTTCCTGTTGCAAAATCTTTGCCAAATATTTAAACAGTTTCATAGAATGGTTTGGGTTGCGTGGGACCTTAAAGACCATCTAGCCTCTCTCCAGATTTCTTACAGGACCCCTTCAGGCACTGGAAGACTGCAATAAGTTCACCCCAGGAGCTCCTAAGCACAGGCCTCAGTGTCTTTACCAAGTGTGTGCTTTTTGCTGTAGGATATTTAGTATTACCTGAGCTTGATCCTGCACTGATAGCTCACTATTCCTAGCAATTTTTATTTACATATACCTACACAGAATGAACCAGATTTTAGAGCAATGAAATTAACATCCTCCTGCACTGGCATTTCTTGGTGGAAAGAACAGATACAATCTGATAAAGGCGCTGCTCTGCATCTTCCATAGCTGTGAGACTTCAGAGCTACAGAACAGACAGCATTTGCGAAGGACCGAAGGCGAAAAAATGTGCATGAATCAAAGTAAGAGCAAAGGTTTCACCTGGCAAAGCCGACTCCTCTGCTGACTCCATTCGCATCTCTTAATATTCTGGTGGAAATGACATGTCCAAAGGGTTTCAGCATATTCTCCAGTTCCTGCTCATCCATGGACACAGGTAAATTTGAGATGTATAGATTAGTGGGATCTTGCTCTTGTTGCTACGACAAAACAAGAGAAATATCCTCAGTTAGGCTTAGCACAATAGAATAGCTTATGGCTCATAAAATAAGGGCTACTCAAAATAGGACCAAGAGAAGAATTCATAGCTGCATTAGAAGAAAGGCTGCCTTTTCATGACAGCAACATATTTGCCAAATTTCTGCAAACTCGCATGCATGTGCTTAATTCTGTGTGTGATTGCTCTTTTTGAACTCAGTGACACTGCTCATTTATAGAAAATTACTCTCATGCACAAGTGTTCTTGGATTTGTGTCCTAATTTAGCAAAGAGATTGTGAAGAAAACGTGATTTCCACAAATGTGCTAATGTTAACATAAATAAAGAACAAAAATTCAACACATATTTTAAGCAGATGTGCTTTCCAGCCTGAAGACTTCCCATGCAGCCTGTTCATCATGAACAAGGTTGTTTGAAACACAGAACACTTTTCATAATATCTTTTCCCTTTTTTTCCCCCATCAAAAATGTCTTTCTTAATAATAAGCAACAAGATCTAACTGGGCCAGGGGCAGGAGGGGGAGTTCTGCAGTTCGACCTATGGTCCTGGTGAGATAGGTCACATGTTTATTCTGAGACTGAATTAAAAAACAAAGCCTGTAGCGTGGATAATTGAAAAAAACAAATTTGAAAGCAGCTTTCTTATTCTATTTCAGATCTTTAGGCTAAACTTTCCATTTTGGTAACCACTCCAACTCCTATTCTTGCTTGCTGAACTACTGCAAAGAAACATGAAAGAGACATAGCTGCCATATGTAAAATAAGTGTATTAAAGCAGTAAAAAACCCCTTGTCTACAGACAACCAGGTCTTGATTGCATTAAATCAATTTAGTTATGTGCTTGCAAATTTTCATGGCTCTATCCATTTTCATTGATACAAGCTTTACATAATATCTGATCACTTGCCAGTACAAACCTGACTGGGATCAGGCATTACTACATAATTTCAGCTAATGTTAGATAACCAAAAATACAAGATGCAATCATTATACCGTGCAGTAATCCAGACAACACGTTATCTGAGAAAGTTCTCTGAGACAGAGTTTTTAATTCTTTTTATTATACATTTTAATGGGCAGAATTATTTGTATTTTTTCAACATTGAGTTGACAACAGTAATACCCTTTTTTTGCTGAGTTGTCCTAAAATCAGATTAATAATCTTGCAGCAGCACCGCAACCTTGTACTGTTATGAAATTACACACAGTCCTGCAGCCATCTGCCCTGGTTTAACTAAACTAGTTTCAAATTACACTCCATTAAAATCAGTGAGGATGTGCCTTGTCAAACACAATCATGCATTCTGTTTCTAGAAGATGCATGAAGACAGGACAGAACCAAGATATCTGCTCCATCACTGCCTTGTACATTCAAGGCCTCAATATTGGAAAGAGAAATTGCTTCAAGCTGTGATTCACACAGCCCATCTTTGCAGGGACAAGAATGACTAAGCCAAATCTAATGTAGCTAAACACCAGAATCAGAAACTGAAGAAAGTTTTTAGCTTCTCTTGCCCCAGGCTCAGGGGAAATTTTAGCTCTTTTGGATGATACAAAAAACTGCAAATGGATACCCCAAAATCAGGAGGAATGCAATACTGTTGTACTGCTTAATTTGGATTCTGATCTAAGGGCTGTGGATGCTTGTCTTTGGACATGCTGCCTAATGACCATTGCATCCTAGCCTTGCATCGCCAGACTCACTACCCCATGAAACAACACATTACCATGCATGATGAATTCTCCACTATTTTACCAAACATAAATAAAAGAACAAAGTAGGCATGTTTTCAAGCTGCTGTCCATAAAAATAGACCCATTTATTACCATGTCTTACAGTAAGGGGCAGAAGAGAGGAACACCACACACATGAACACTGACTGAACTTACTGCAAATTCAACTGAAGTTACAAACCTCAAATCTAGAAAAACCTTTTTTCCCTTTCCAGTTATCTTTCCCTGCAGTCATCTTCCTTCCTCTCACATCAATTTACATTTATACAGATCCAAAAGCTAGTTCCTCTCCAGTAACCAAAAGATGCTAGTGAGGGGTCAGAACTGCTACCATACTGACAATGGAAGGAAAATCATGCAAACGGTCCTAGAGAGAAGGTAGACAGGAAAAGAAAAGGAATATGAGCTTCAGATCACACTTTTAGCTTTGGAAAAAGCAAGGAGACAAGAATGCAAACCATTTTCTCACTCTCTTTTTTTTTTTTTACATTTTTCACCTTTTCTATATGCAAACTATTTAAGTTTTATTGATTGCTACTTCCCCCCTCATCCACCCTCCACACCCCAAAGCCACACAAAAAAATGAAAGATGTAGGAATTTGGAAGCATCTTCATTGTTACTAAGTACTTTGAAAGTGTGAGCAATAGAGGCAGGTAAAGCAGAGGCATTCAAGAAGCAAATTAAAGCAGAAAGGTTTGCAATTCCAATTGGCATGGTTCTTCAGAAATAATTCCATTATTATGCAAACCTCTACCTATTGATTGGTTAAGGACTTTGATAATCCACCAATCAATGCTCAAGGACTATATCCCTTGCTAATATTTAGAAAAAAATATGCTGATGAAATCCCTGAATGCCAAAGACCAGACTAATGTGGAAAAGTGGAATTATGCATCAGTAACTTCACGACAGCCTGTGCTTTCACTGAAGCAACTCAGTCCCACAGCACATTAAAATGAGAACTCTTCCTTTGACTACTCAGTTTTCAAGCTGGGGCAAACAAATAAAATAAATAAGAACCGTTGCCAATGTGTCTCACTTCCGAACCAGGAACACACAAGCCTTTTAACTGTGCCAGAGATTAAGTGTCGTTGCTTTAAATATCCGTGGAAAGTTAGCTACACTCTGAGGATGAATGAAAGACTAGCAGACCATAGTCACTCTTTCACAGGGATTTGCCAAGCCTATCTTTTACCAACGTGATAAATAAATGCTGAAAACAGAGAGAGACAGATGAGGCCACTCATGCCACCTCCACAACACAACAGTGTTTTCTAAGAAAGGAAAAAATTCACATTATTTTTCCTTACTATACAAATATAACATTTAGAGAAATACCCCTTTCCCTTACAGAGAAATATCACCCTACAGAAGCCATATATCACACAAGCAACTGAAACAAGATGAAATGCCTTCACAGTAATGCAGCCTGGAGCTGAGCAGGCTTTACAGGAGTGGTGGTGTAACTCAGCTGTCCTATCACTCTGCAGCCAGACCCCACTGCCACCTACCCTCACGAGTTCCTGTTTCTCAGGCTTGGTCCCGCTCCCAACATCTAGCACTGAGGCTCCCTGTGATCTCTTTCAGTTGTGCAGAGATCTCTGATGTTCAGTGTGGAGGTGCTGACACACGCCTCTTACTTTGCCCAAGCCTTTTCATCACAGATTCCCCAAGCTCCTATGTGAGATACTCTCTTCCCCAGCCCAGTGACACTGCTGAGCTTTTCACTGTCAAAAGTAAGTGTCCTGCTGTTCAAAATGTGCTTTTTTGTTGACAAGATAAGCCTAACCAGAACCATAAGTCCAAGCACCCCATGAACTACTTGTCTTTCATAATCCTAACAGTTGAGACTTCAGTTTCTGCCTTCAGTGAAGGAACAGCTCCCAGGGTTGCAGAACCGATGGCAATGTTAGTGTCTGGATAAGGCTGCCTCTGGTTCATTTAATTCTTTCTAAGACTTTTCACCAGACATTAAAAAATGCTACTTCCCATCTTGGGATGCTAAAATCCCACTTACTGTTACCTCCGGTCCCAAACTGCAGTGACTGACCAGTCATCATTGAGAGACCTGAAAGTCTTTTGTTTGATACTGAAGGTCACTTCAGAACTGCATCTTCCTCCTATGCCCGCAGTAGTCTGGGCAGGAACCGAAGGGGTGGGGTGGCAGAAAGCCACACGCTCACCACAAACAACTCCAACAGCACTGTGCCTTGGATGCCCCGCAGCTGGAGACTTGGAGCCAGTGCAGTGGGGCCACCAGCCAAGTAGAGACTGGGCTTTGCTAGCGATTTCATAGAATCCTAGAATCACTAAGGTTGGAAGAGACCTCCAAGATCAAGTTCAACCATTAACCTAACACTGCCAGGTCCACCACTAAACCATGTCTCTAAGCACCACATCTACATATTTCTTAAAAACTTCCACGGACAGTGATTCTACCACCTCCCTGGGCAGCCTCCCTGGGCCGCCTGTTCCGTGACCACCCTTTCAGTGAAGATATTTACCCCTCCAGAGCACACAAGAGACACCATGCTGGCCCTGCACTGTGGGGGAATGACACACCTGTTGATACAGTCTTCCCAAAGCACACCTGTCCCTTGGATCTAATCCCCCACGAGTGAGAAGGGCCTCCCCAGGGGGACCAGGGCCAGCCACTGCAGCTGACCACTGTCCTGGAGGTTCACAGGAGCTGCCAGGAGCAGTGGAGGGCTCTATGCAGTGTGGCAGCACAGTTCCTCTGCCTTTCCCAGGCCCTGTGCCAAACATGGATAAATAATGGGTACAACACCAGGCCAAGTTGCTGCTTCGTGAAGAGAGTGGTGAAGCAGCTGTGGAGCCTGCGGCGTGTGCCAGCTGCAGAAGCACCGTGCTCAAGACACGCAAACTTGCAAGCGCAGTCTCAAGGCACGATCAAAAGCCTGCTCCTGGCTATCCTCACTGATGTTCATTTTAGTCAAGATCTCCCATTTGACAGCCCAAGGATTTTCCATATACAGTTTGCACTTGCACTGCAGCCCCAAAGAAGCGAGGGTGAACTTATCCAGTCAGTCCCAAACCTGTGAAATCCTGGCACAGCCTCACACCTCAGGCTAAGCGCATTCTGGGATCCTGGTGTGTGCCAGTCTGTGTGAGTACACTGAGTGCCAGAGAGAAACAAAAAAGAAAGGAATTAAGTCAATTTAAGCTCCTCTCCAGAGAAGTGCATGGCTTTTTGCAACTCCCTTTGCTCTCACTGTAGCCTGTTTCACCATCATTGTATGAGCCCAAAAACCTCAGCTCCTCTAGCCCTTGCACTCCAGGGGCTTTAGCTACATGCATATTTTGCAGTTGGGCTATTCTGGCTGGGGATGTGTATGACAGACACTCACAAAGTGATCAAAACCACACCTAGGAAGGTCCAAAATTGTGAAGGTTTAAGGTTCTTTAAATTCCAATTTTTAAAAAAAAATCCAATTTTAAAATTGAAAGGTTTAAAACTGTGACTACTGCCAACTAACAGTAGGTCAAGCCCATGTTTTTGATTAGCTCAGACCAACTCCAGTGGTCAGGAGCAGGCGTCCTGCTGCAGGGCCCTGGAGTTCAGCAGTCAGGAGTATTGTACTGGAGAAACAGCCAGAAATTTTGTCACTGCCTTTTAGCAAGAACTGGCCCAGGCACTCAGCTCCCAAGGCTTGTGCCAAGGAAGCAAAAGAAGTTTATAATGCCGAGGACTTGAAATGCACTACACCAACAGCATTTCAAACAGAAAAAAAAACAAAAACAAACCCTAGCGGAGGGCATGCTGCAACTTCAAGTCTGCTGTTTGCTTTGCTGGGTCCTCCCAGACACTTTTGAAAGGAAGGACAATGTTCAGATGGGATTTTCCCTCCCATCTTGAGATAATCTTTGGAAGCAACGCGTGAAAAGCTGAAAAAACAATTCCTGCTTGTGTGAGCTGAGGCTGAGCCTCTTTACGCAGTACATTTAGTAATGCATTCTTTAAAGACACGTGTAGGGAGGGGCAGGCAGCTTTTGGCGACGTTATTTTTTTCCCAAAAGGAGCTCAAACCTCTTCAAATCTGTGATCTCAGTAGGAGTGGAAACTGAGTGTGTTTGGTTTATCTGGAAGCCTTATGTACCAATTCCTTTTATTGAACCTAATTTATTTCTCCTTAGAGCAGCTTGCTCTAGGAAACTAAGCACTGATTATGAGTTCAAATTATTTGTTTTTCCATCTTCCAAACTTATTCTGGGAATATAGCTTCGTATGTGGATCGATACAAGATTCTGAACTCCTCTTTTAAAAGATATAATCAATATTTATACTAATAGATCATATGCTTTTCTTGTCTTTAATAAATTGAGACTTCATAATATTAACTTTGACACAGGTCAATATTACAACTCACCTTTAGAAACACAGTTCTGTCTTTCTGAACATTTTAGACCCAGGTTCAAAATACCCTCAATCAGTATTTTCCCCAAATTAGTTCATCTCTGCCTTATGGCTACTGCCCAGATCTTCAGCCTATGCACTGAACTCCTTGTCTTCTTTAAAGATCTAGGGTAAACTTCTGTCTCCCCTCATGATAAAAATAGCCATGTGTTTTATAGAAAAAGCCACTTATGTGGAACCATATATATTAAACCGGATCATTTACATGGAAACATTTATGTGCCATTTCATATATTTTCCAGTGTTTGCTTGCTGTTTTGAAAACTGCAGTTGTATGGTAGCATCAGTCTCATCTTCAGTTTATTAAATTATCTCTAAACTGGATTCTTTACAGCCACTAAGCTTAACTGAAATTTAGAGGAAGCATGTAATACTTTCTCTCAGTAGATTCACATTCAATAACTCTTCTTGTTGTTTTATTTTGTAATATTCACGTTTTTAGTACTGCAGATCATGAAAACTTTTCAGGACATCTGAAACAGACATTTTTTTAAAAGGTGATTTTATGTGCATTTGGTTGGACTCACACGCCAAAATTCTGAATGAAAAGACTTTCCTCCAGTTTTCTGTTGTTACTCCATTTATTCCTGCTGCTTTTCCACATTAATGTGGCATATTTTTTCACATGTGCAAAAGATGCCTGGTTTTCAAGCAGAGTAAGGTATTGAACTCATAATCCTGGTGTTTAACTTCAGCTCTAATACCTTATGTCTTCAAGTAACATTTAGAGAAGTTCTCTCTTCACTAACCTATCCAGGCATGGCAGGATGCTCCTAGATGGGATGAATATGGGCTAGTAATGTGAAAGTTAAAAGAAAGTCACCCCAAACTCCACCACCTCCTGGTATCAGAGAAGTGAGAGTGGGAAGGCCTTTTCCTGTTTCTCAGTGAGGATGAGAGGGAGGGGTATGGTGTAGTAGTTGGGGATGGAGGTCTTGCCTATGCAGGTTCATGTGATGCCTTTCCAATCAATGAAGATACACTGATATGAATTAAGTGATGTAGTCCTGCTTTCAAAGATTTTTTACATTACGTATTTGTTTTATAAAAAGAAGGAACAAACTAACAAACTCTCATGAAACCTTTGCTATAGCAATGGTCCAGATGATCCATATTTGTCAATGACATATTTTGAGCCATCATTGTAGTAACATGGGGTGAACAAAATGAATGAAGTGCAGCTGCCAGGGTTTCCTTTGACTTTTTCCTTGCTTATTTGCTTTCCTTTGTGTGGGCACATTTTTAACAATGTAGACAGCTAAATCAATGGCCAGTTAACTATTGATCCCTGGCTGGCTTCACTCCCTTGTTGAGCACCAAAAGGCTTATGGTACTGTATAGAAAGCCTATACTTTATATGGATTTTATTAGTGCACTATGTATTAATAATACAACACATACAGTTGAAGGCAACTGCTAAAAGTAATGCTGGCCTCCTTGTCAAGGGTATTTCCATAGTTCTTTCATAGAATCATAGAAATTTTTAGGTTGGAAAAGACCTTTATGATCATTGAGTCCATCCCTTAACCCAGCACTGCCGAGTCCATCATTAAACCATGTCCCTACCTGCCACATGTACTTGTCTTTTAAATCCCTCCAGAGATGGCATCTCCACGACTTCCTTGGGCAGCCTGTTTCAATGCCTGACAATCCTTATAGTGAATTTTTTTCCCTAATATCCAATCAAAACCTCCCCTGTTGCAACTTGAGGAAATTTTCTCTTGCCTTATCACTTTTTATCTGGGAGATATGACCCCTACCTGGCTACAACCTTCTTTCAGATAGTTGTAGAGAGTGATAAGGTGTCTGCTGAGCCTTCTTTTCTCCAGGCTAAACAACTCCAGCTCCTTCAGTTACTCCCTACAGGACTTGTGCTCCAGACCCTTCACCAGCTTTACTGCCCTTCTCTGGACTCACTCCAGCAGCTCAGTGTTCTTTTTGCCCCAAAACTGAACACAGGATTTGAGGTGTGCCCTCACCAGTGCTGAGCACAGGGGGACAGTCACTGCCCTGGTCCTGCTGGCCACACCATTGCTGATACAGCCCAGGATGCCATTGGCCTTTCTGGCCACCTGGGCACACACTGGCTCGTGTTCAGCTGCTGTTGACCAGTACCCCCAGGTCCTTTTCCACCAGGCAGCTTTCCTGCCACTCTTCCCCAGGCCTGCAGTGTTCAATGGGGTTGTTGTGGCCCAAGTGCAGGACCTGGCCCTTCACCTTTTTGAACATCATATAATTGGCCTTGGTCCATCATTCCAGCCTGTCCAGATCCATCTGTAGAGTCTTCCTGGCTTCCAGCAGATCAACACTCCTGCCCGACATGTGCAAACTGACTAAGGGCGTACTCGATCCCCTCATCCAGTTCATTGATAAAGAAATTAAACAGGCCTGGCCCCAGCACTGATCCCTGGGGAGTGCCACTCGTGACCAGTGGCCAACTGGATGCAACTCTGTTCCCCACCACTCTTTGGGATTGGCCATCCAGATAGTTTTTACCCAGTGAAAACACATGCATCCAAACCATGAGCAGACAGTTTGTCCTGGAGAATGCTGTGGGAAATGGTGTGAAAGGCTTCATTAAAGTCTATGTAGATGATATCCACAGTCTTTCCCTCATCCACAAAGTGTGTCACTTTGTCATCGGAGATCAGGTTGGTCAAGAGGTACCTGCTTCTCATAAACCCATCCTGACTGGGCCTGCTGCCCTGGTTGTCCTGTGCTATGTGATTGTTCTCAACACGATCTGCTCCGTAACCTTCCCTGGCACCAAGTTCAGACTGACAGGCCTGTAGTTCCCCAGATACTCCTTTTGTCCCTATAGATGGGACATTTGCTGACTTCCAGTCAACCAGGACCTCCCTGGTTGGCCAGGACTGCTGGGAAATGAGTGAAAGTGGCTTGATGAGCACTATGTCAGCTCCCTCAGTATCCTAGGGTGGATCCTGTCTGGCCCCATGAACTAGTATAGCAGATCACTAACCATTTCCCCATGGAATATGTGGGCTTCATTCTGATCCCATCCCCATCTTCCAGCTCACCTGTACAACTGCTGGTCTTATTATTAAGGACTGAGACAAAGAAGGCATTAAGTATATCAGCCTTTTTCTCATTTGTCACTGTTTCCCTCCACATCCAATAAGGTATGGAAATTTTCCTTAGCTCTCCTTTTATTGCTGACGTATTTATAGAAGCAATTTTTATTTCTTTCATGGCAGTAGCCAGATTAACTTCTAGTTGGGTTATCAATCCCAAAATTTGTTTTGGGGAAGAAGCCCTAATTATTACATGACCATTCTCAAGTACTTCTGAGGTTTCTAACACATCAATAAGCAGTGTTCTTGCTACTGCATGGATCTCCACCCCTATCTCCATTGAAACAGCAGATCTCGCTAGCACACTGCCCCTCAAACATTGGCATGATGCCCCCAGGCTTATCTCTGCTGAGCCTGGTTTTATCCCTTTTCCACTTTAAATTTTTTTGCATTAGGCATTGTCGGAAGCATGAGCTATCTCCTCAACCAAGACTGTCAAAACACGGATGGTTTCACAGGGAAAATACTGAAGAACAGAGGACATTTGGTTATTCAAAGCAGCTTATTTTGTCTTAGGTACCTTCAAAAGAATCTCTGTGTTGTTTGATGGTCTTCCAAAGGCTCCAATATGCGAAGATTTAACATACTGAGATGTTAAATCTCACACACTGACAGATCGACTTCACAGCAGTCACTGTGCCTTTTTAGACTTAGTGCTGACTATAAGTTTCATAAATTATCTTTCTTCTGTGCTCAGCCCTACCTGATGTTTACACTACAATGGTGCAAAATTTCTTAACAATGTATTGTTTCCAAAGAGTTGCAGGAGATTTGGCCCCAGAATAAGTATGCAATCACTATACAGCAATAATTAAGCCAAATCCATCAAACATTATAAATACAGTTAAAACTAAACCTGCAGCATCCATTTTCTATATAAGCTTGACTGTCACTAAGTCATGTCAAAAGTCTGTTAACAATGAGGACACTTTCTGAAAAGACACAATGGTTCTGCACACGAACACAGAAAATGCTCATAAGTGCTATTTTGAAGAAAAGCATTTTCCCAATGATTTTCAAGAGTATTTTATTCTTATTTGCAAAAGTAAATTGAAGCACTTCTGAACTTTTTAATGACCCAAGAAAAGAACTCCTGTCATTTGAAACCCTTTTCCTGGAATCATCTAATCAGGAAAGAAAGATTTGACTTGGGCACCCAGCATTACTGTGCCATCACTGAAACACTCTTTACAGTTACTTCTTAAACAAGGCATAGGCTAAAATTTGCTCTACCAAATTTTGTGCAAAAATTGTAAACAAGCAAATTCCTAAACCCCATGACCTATGAAGAGAAGAAACAAAAGGTATTGTAGGAAATTATTTGTCACAAATAACTGTATCAGCTCCACAGTGGAGTATTATTTATAAGTACTGTTTTAATTAAAAGCATGAACTTTAAAAGAGTTCACAGTTTATATATGCCCAGGATTTCTTCTCTCTGTGTAAACTATCAAAGTGCTGGTGTCTGCTGTGTAAGCTGGACTCAGCTTTCTTTTAATTAAGTTTGTTCATGGACAGCACAGCATTTGCTAAAGCTAAATATTGCTGGAACTGAATTGTTATTGGTCTGTCCAGCACAGAGCTGCTGCAGAACCTTCCATCATGCAATTCACCTGCCAATGGTGATTTGATTTGCCCTTTGTCTTCTGTGGGAAATATGGGCTTGAGTCACTATGGTTGCTGCCTTTAGAGCATTCTGTAAGATACATGGTACCTCCTTTGACTTCCACAAAATACAGTCGTAACCAGAAATATCAAAGACTGCTATAAGAACCCCTTATTCATACTTTTGCTATTACAAGGTGAGATTTTTAAAACTCCTTACTTCTTAGTCTTCCTAGAAACAAATTTCCAGTTTCCAACTTGCACAGTACAGTGCAGCCAAAAAGGCAGATTGACTCAAAAAAATCATTGTGTCATTCCAGCTTTGAATATGTTCAGCTGTCTCCATATTTTCTTTCACACTGTTTTAGTGACTGGTTTGCTATTTTTATTGCTGTTAAGTAAGAATCAATTAATTACCTCAGATGATCTGATGACTGTCTATAGCAATTTCTGAAAATGCTACACAAACCCCTATACATGAACCCAAAATCAGAAACTCACTTATAACCTCTGGAAGCAAAAGGCTAATTTGCCAGATGAGCTGCAATCTAAGTTGAACACCTTATCTATTTATTTTGATTTGTCATCAACGGTGTGCCGGTGAACTTATGACAGCTTCCTATAGCCCATTAGACAATATTGCCTCAAGTATGTTTGTTTGCTTTATGCTATACTGGGCTAATGACATGCTGATTGGTGTATATTTTTCAGGAGTCTCTTACTGATATTTAGACAAGAGTCAAGTCCTTCTCCCCCGCAGAGAGTTAATGAATCTTGCAATTTAACTCTACTATTTGCTTTCTGCCTGAATTGTGTTTTACATGATACTGTCCAACAGAAAGGGTGCATTTGTGATGGGCAACAGAGAACAAAGAGGTCATGGAAGAGCCTACTTGCTTTGCAGAGGACATAGCATGAAATCAGGCCACAGCCTAAACTTTCCGTTATTAATAAGGGAGGAAAGAAGACTAATTCGACCTAAATTTCCATATGCACTAAAACAATAACATTAAATTAACAGCTTAATTTAAAGTGTTCTTTAAAAAAAGAACTTAGAAGTATGCACTAAAACATCCCATTTTTATGGATTCTTGTCATTATTTGTAATTTTGAAAAACATGATACAATAAATAATAAGTATTTAGTAGCACTGCTTACTTCAGTTCTTTAGAAGATATCTGCAGTTCCAGTGACACTAATTAGTTGAAATGCTTTTTTTAAATATATATATATAAAATTCTCTCTGAAAAGAAATTCTGATTGCAATAATACCTGAAAGAGAAATTTTACAATTATTTTTTCTCTACTTGAAATCATACTTCCAAATACCTGACATAAAAACCAAGCATTTCAAGATAGAACTCAGATGATCTACCTCTTTCAAGAATTCTACAGTTTTACTTTGCATGAACTTAAATATCGAGAGTTATGATAACAGATACTCAAAAGCTGGATTTGTGTACAAAGCACTGCAGATCCTAGAGTAAATGGCTAAAATGATTACAGAATTTCTAGATCTTGCTTTTTCAGTCTACATTTGTGAACATGGCACCTCTTAAGAGTGGTCCCTGGAGCTGACTGGGCTGTGCTACTTCCTTACCTCAAAGTTTAAAGCAGAATGTCTATGTTCTCATGGCAGTAACACTAGACCAAAAGGATTGCAAATGGCAGTGGAAACAAATGGCTTTCCCCCTAATCTGAATCAGGATACAATTCCACTTGCTCAGTGCAGAAGTCAGAGTGCAGTGTCATTGTAGAGGACAAAACTGGGTTCTTCAAACTCTAGATACAAAGCATTTAGGTCAACCTGTGGATTAGCCCCTCCTGTATAACTTGTGGACTGTAGCAGGTGTTAGAGCAGAGGTTGGAGGCTCCTTCCTCAGCAAAGGAAGCAATGGGACTTCTTAAATAACAGGAGCATGGCAAAGGTGAGGGCTTTGCTTTCTGATCTTCCACTGGCTATAGGACGGCATAATGGAGCAGCAGAGCCACAGGTTAAAGATGTGTTCATGCACACATAACCTGTACTTGGCCAGAGCGGCTTTAGAGCTTTCTCTCCAATATTTCTGGCAGCTGTACTTCCTAAGGAGAGAGTATTTGTTCTATCATGGCCTGATCCTTCTCTAACTGAATGCTACAGCAAAATTCTCTTTGGTTTAGTTGGTAACATCAGGATCTGTGCTCGGAAAGTATTTTCAGAAGTGCATTCAGATTAACAAAGATGCAAGTAGCCCAGTGGATGCATTTCTTCTGATAATTATCATGCATTTATTGTTTGCCTTTAATATTTCATTTCAAAGCTACTAGAAAAATAAATATGACACAGACTTGCACATGGGGTTAAATTATTATCAATGTTGCATCCACCTGTAGATCAGTAGGAACCGATGTGTTTCTCTTGAGAAGCTTCTCTGGATTTGGGGCTAAGTCTGAGGAATCTAAGGAAACCCAGATTTCTTCGTGTAAAATTCAAAGGCCTAACATTTAACTGTCTACACTTGGACTGGAAAAAGACCATAGCTATTAACAGTAGTAAATTATCAGCACTGGGACAGCATTAAAAGCTTTAAGAGGACTTTTTGGGACAGTATAAGGTTTTTTAATATTTGACCTACTGACCCAAAGGCGAATTCAAGCAGTGCACAGGTCCCATGTGATTGCTTGTGAAGAAAACGGAAGGCTTTCTTTTGTCATGTTTTGTGTTACTTCCTATAAACCATAAATGAAGTCAGAATTTTCTAGTCTGGGAATTCCTGTTGGGATAAAGGTTGAGGCCTACTTAGCCTGAGTCCATACAAACTGCTAGAGAACAGTTATTCATCTTGATGCACATGCCAGAAATAGAAACCTACTAGTCCTTAAGGATGCATCAATTTTCAGGGAGTCTGGATTCTTTTAACTACTACAGAAACCTAGGGAAAAAAAAAATCTACATAGACACTGCTTAAGGAAACCAAAATCCATCATAAAACACTGCCTTGACAGTTTTATTTTGAGAAATCTGTATTTAACACAGACAAAAATACCATTTCCATTTAAGATCAGGCTCAGCTCACAAACTATACACTGCAGAAATATTTGTACTATATCTAAATGCACCAGATATAAAAAGGCAACCAAGTCATGTTTCAAATGTGACAAGGGATGGTTATCACTCAGAATCAGGACAGACGCAACATTACCACATTTTCCCTATTTGTGGAATTTCCAAAGCTGAGTCAGCACGTCCCAGCAGCGGGTTAGCAAGAAGGCCTTGAAATAATCAGTTTCCACTCCCACAGATGAAAATGAGGAAATATTATGAGTAAGGGAAGAAAATGAAACTTTTATTTATTTAAAATATAACATACTAAAATAGAACAAAAAGGCAGGGTTGAATTGCTGTGATTAACACTGCTGAATCCCATTGCATGGGATTCACACAGCTGTCTGTGCTTCCCTCAGCACCCATCAGACCAGATCTTGCTCCATGTGATGAGATTGCCCTGGTAAATGAAGTTGAGATTAGGGGCCAACATCAGGAAAGAAACATGCCAAGGGTTAATGATGGGGTTAAAATCCTGACTCTTTGCCAAATGAAGCAGGCATGGTCCATGGTGTCCAGGCTGGAGTCTTAGCAGTGCTGACACTGTCCCTCTAGGTTTTTTCTGCCAGAGAAGTGCACTGCTCCACAGCTGCAGTCAATGTCAAAAAGCAGAGCCTAGACAGCAGGTAGTTGAATGGGACACTGGGTTGTGTGGGACCACTTCCCTCCCTGCTCTGCCCTCAGCAAACCTGAGGCTGTGACCAGCTCCAGGGGAGCTGCAGAGGCCACAACTAATGAACAAGGAAAACACAGCAATGGCAGGAAACAAATCAATAACCCATGATGGCCAGGGAAGAGGGGTCAGGTGTCTGTGGTTCCTCATAACCTGCTTGGGAGAAGAAGATGAGCTACATGTCAAAGCTTACCTTCCCTGACACAGAAACCAAGTACCACTGGGGAAGGAAGCATTATTTAAGGGTATATTATGCTTTGTGTAGGCAGAAAATAGGGATCTGAGTGGTTCAATGCATTACCTAGAGGTTTGGGGAAAGTCAGATGACTATACCTCTACAAAACTGGGGGAGAAAGGAAGAATAGCGCGATCAGTACGAGAAACATTGTTCTTCTCTTGCCATTTGATGAAAGCAGAGAGGAAAGGGGATTTTATTGTACTTTTCCATCTGCAAAGAACATAGTGCAAGATGGCAGTGGGGGGAAGCAGCGAACCAAAAAGGAGTCTATGAACTCCCTTATTTCCCAAAACCAAGGCAAGGACAAGTTCTTAATGAGTTTTTCTACAAACCTTTCATTACTTCCCTCCACCTTTCATATCGGCTAGAAGAATGCTGTTTTCTGAGCAATGAATGCTGACTCAAGTTTTCCAAGCCAATGAATGTTTCCAGTAGTATATTCACAGAGAAAAAGACAAAGTCAACAATTATCTGGAGAAGGAAGCAGAAAAACTCTGAAATCAGAATAGGTATAGCAAAGTGGACAACATGGCCAGTTCTATCCACCTATGAAAGGTCAAGACAGAGTTATAAGCAAATCTTGTTGAGCCATGAGGAGCCATAGCCTGGTCCTACTGTGGAGAAGAAAAAGAATTTCCCTCTGTTCAAGAAACTGGTGTGAAAGGGCACATCAGCTGTTCTTGTGGCAGAAAGAGAGTTTTGAGCAAGCCATTAAGAAAAGATATCTGGCAACCAACATGAAATAACAGATGCAGTTGTCAGCTGGTGAGATGCATCAGGACAGGGGTGTCTGGACAGGGGCTGTGCAGCACAAGGCTGTTCGCTGGGTGGCAAGGACACGCTCAGAGGTGCTGCTGCATGAAGCTCATGCAGTTCATTGCCTTTGTAACCCAGAGACCAGGAGGCAAACTGTACAGGGATGGCACCAGATGATACAAGAGAACAGTACAGAAGAGATTGAAAGATACTACAAGTTGAAATTCAAACAGAGCACAATACGTGAGCCTGAGTACACATGACCAGTCCCTGTGAGAAGAAGAAATTGAAGAAGGAAATGGTCCAAGCCCTGTAACTCCATCTTTCCTTCTGTTTCCAGAAATCTGGACTTGGCTGGCTGTGACTGCTCGCATGTCAATGACTTGCTATGTTGTACTAAACTGGCCTGTGAAAAAATGCACTAGCATTCCAATATTAACCTCTCTGAGGTTCATGCATATCTGTTCTTATGTCTATACAATATTTCAGCTGTGGATAAGGTGTATATGTGTGAGCCTGTGTGTGTGTATATGCATGGGAATCATAGAATGGCCTGGGTTGGAAGGGACCTTGGAGGTCATCTAGTTACAACCCCTCTGCCCATGGCCAGGAACGCCTTCCACTAGATCGGGTTCCTCAGAGCTCCATCTAGCCTGGCCTTGAACACTTCCAGGGATGGGGTATCCACAACTTCTCTGGGAAACCTGTTCCAGTGCCTCGCCTTTCACCTTCATTGCAAAAAATTTCTTCCTAATATCTAATCCAGATTTACTCTCTCTCAGTTTTAAGCTATTTCCCTTTGTCCTGTCACTACATGCTCTTGTAAATAGTCTGTCTGCATCAATGATGGAATAATGTGTTTAAGTACATAAGTATTGTGCTATATTACACATGTAACAACAAAATATACACATAAAAGTGCATTCCAGTTTACACAAGCTTTCAGTTTTGACGATCTGGCTAAACAGATGCCTATGTGTAAAAACATGTAAGACTACATCCAGGCTTCCAAAAAAATGATGCACATTTGCAATTAAGCATCATATGTGTGAGTGACTGTGTATGAAAAGCAGGCATCCCCATACATAGTCACTTAATGTGCTTAGCTGGTGGTCTGCTTGTGTGTGATTAAATATATCTGCATGTAATCATATGTTACATTTACTTGCATATGTGTATAAACTGTTCATATAAAAAGAGTTGGTTGCATCAATCCAAAAAACGAAGGATGTTATAATTCTCTTTCTTACTTACAAATCATAAGCAACTCTAAGAATTTCTGCAGTAATAAAACTGTGAGACAAGATGTGCAGGCATTCCATGAGTCCCAGGCTGGAAAGGAATTACAGTTGGGCATTTTGGTTGTAGTAGATGGCTGGGGAATTAAAGACAAAGGGGAATCTGCAGCAGGGTGTAGAGAGAGTGGTGTGGTCTCCTCCTAGGATGCTGAAAGCTGGACCTGGTTCTTGTGTTGGTCCTTACATGATCTAAGTCATCAGGAAAATGGGAATGGGTTCAAACTGAAAGATGGTAGGTTTTGATTAGACACCAGGAAGAAATTCTTTACTGTGATGGTGGTGAGCCACTGGAACAGGTTGCCCAGAGAAGTTCTGGATGCCCCATCCCTGGCAGTGTTCAAGGCCAGGTTGGGGTCCTGAGGGGGAGTTCTGAGCAACCGGGCCTAGTGAAAGGTGTCCCTGCCCACAGGCAGGAGGGTTGGAATTAGATGATCTTTAAGGTCCCTTCCAACCCCAATCATTCTATGATTCTATGACTTTATTCCAGCTTCAGAATCTTTTTTATAATGAAAAAGACAGCATTAAAGAAGAGAACTTGAACTACTGAACACTTTAGGCTTCTGGATTACCTCTCTCAGGTGCTGTATTCATAACTTGTTTTCAGAACAGTTTTAGTGAAAAGCTGAAGGCTTAAAAGTGGAACATCTTAAACTCTCAGCTCTCTAATATTACACCACTAGTGCAAAGAAGTAGAATGAGAGAGAGCCATTTTATCATGTAAATTAGGAGTGCTTTATCTGAGGTGCACTTGTTATGCCAGTGCTTATCCTTGCTAATACTGATATCAGCAGTTGATGACATAAATAAAAACAAAAACCAACTTTGAGTATTTTTTGAAGAGGTAAAATGTGGTTGTCTCTAAAGGAGGTAAGGCTGAAAAGATACCTCTGAAATTCCAGAGTTTGACTGTGAAGTTCCCATCATGACTACAGCAGTTCCTGGTGCCACATGGTAAAACATGCAGCTGTGGATGTGTGAGCTTTCTTTACTAGCTGTGTAAACACTTTAAACCTAAGGGACCAAACCTGATACTATGCAGTCCTGAGAAATCTGTGCTCAGCTCAACTTTGTCACCAGATCAAGCTAACATTACATGTATTCTGTGGGCCTCTTAAAAAGAAAAAAAAAACCCAAATCACAAAACCCCCATGTCTATGTTCTAAATACAGAGTTGGTCACAAAACCCCAAATCTATCGAAAAAACCCCTTTAACACTCTCAGGTTATCCAAGAGAAAAATAAATATCCACTGGATCCCACTGAGTAATGTCTCAGTCTGATGTTGACTCAGTTGTGGACCTGCAGATTGGTGACTGCCACAGATGGATTGCACATCCAGCAGCCTCAGGATGGGATCTGACACTCAGAGGTTTCCCAGCCTTACCACGCCAGGGAGCGGATGAGGCTGGCTCTGCTGAGAAAAGCATCAACAACCTCTGCAGCTTGTTTGTTTTTTGTGGGAAATAGTTTCAAGTTACATGACCCTATTTTTAAAGATCAATCAACTTAACCTGCTAGGCTGCCTTTCACAGGTTCTTGTGATATTACATTGTTTCAAAAGATCAAGCAATTCCCAGAGAAAGTGAATAGCTAAGTAGAGCTATTTGCATTTACTGTGCTATTAATTTTAAGACCTTAAATAACAATATTTAAAGAGTTCAGAATAGTCAAGTATGGGAAAAAATATTTTGAGGGAGTCAACCAAATCAAAGGTCATGCAGTGAAATAAGAAGAAAAAACAAAATACACAACCAGCCTCTGCCACTTGAGATACACCTAGAAAATTGTGTTGCACTGTCCCAGTGTTGCTAATCCCCATGTAAGTAACAAATTTCCCCACTTTTCAATTCTGCTAAACTTGCTATCCATTCTATAAGCTCCAAAATTAACATGAAGAAAAAGAAATACTATTCAGAGACAAAGCCCACTTGAAACCAAGGCCCTGAGTACTCTGGGACAATTAAAGTGCAGCCTGGGTATATTAATCACAGTCTTCTGGCCCATTTCCAAATTGGGCAATTACAATCTGCCTACCTCAAATTCTCCCCAGAGTTTCAAATACAAGAGTTATTCGCGATTTCCTTCCTATAAAAAGTGTTGTTTAGCACAGTCAGTAAAGACTGGTTTCATTCAAGTGAGGGGTGAATAACCCACACTGACTATAGAAAATGTGTAAAAGCACTTTAGGATACTTCAGGAAGAAGGACACTTATTACATGGTCATTTTACAGTGCTTTTATTATTCTAAGAGGAAGTACTCCTATCTAGACGTTTCTTCACATGCCTCTTAGTAACCAAGTAGTTCAGAGCTTGGACTTGTTTTTCTAAAATTAAATTCTGTTAGATTATTTTTTTTGTAAATTTAAGATGACAGATTTGAAATCCAAGCACCGTATCACAAAGACAGTTTAGGAAAACATACGCAACTTCTACTTTGAAAACTATTCAGACAATTTCTGAGCCAAAAAAGATTAATGATTTATTATGGGGCTCATTAATCAAAAATTGTGTGTGCATGTTTTTTAAAGGACCAATTCCACTGTTCAAGTCAATTAGGTCCTCTAAAGCTATTACATCGGGAAGGAGCCACAATATTACCAAGACTTCCTGCAATATTGTTGAGACTTCCCCAAGTGTATTTAGAGTATAAAATAAATGCTATTATTCAGGAGATACTGAATTGCTAAGCTTCTTAAATTTGTACAATTGGGAACTTGAAGTACATTAAAATGCTGAAACTCATTAAGAGCCCTTTTCACAGCTGCAAAATCGTTGGCATTCACAGCACCGTGCAGAACAATAAAACACTCCCCACACCTTTGAACAGGGCGACTTCCGTTCCTCCAGCTCTGCTTTAATGAATCACTGAGGCAGAACTGGTATCTAACCTCTCCGTCAACCTCTTTCATTGAAAGTAAGAAACAAAAAGCCACAATAACACTAATATTCTGAACAGAAAACCAAAATGTACAAGCATACTGTACTAACCCTCCCCTAGCACAAAAACCTCAGCTCTTGTTGCATCTTTGTTAGAATGTAATTCAATTTTCTCCATCAACAAGAAACAAACCATCTTCAGAGGCAGAAAACAATCCATGTTTTTCTCTCAAGCCACCCACCAAACTATACCAAGTAGACTGTTTGCTTGGGTGTCACTTTTCTGAACCCAAAGCACAGGACTCAGCATTTTGGTGGGTGCTTTCACAAACACTCGTTGGATATGGTCACCCTGCATGCCAAAAATGTCCTCCTGCCCTGATCACTGAGGGGCTGGATTTTGTGACTCCAAAGTGATACCAGCCCACGTCCTCAGGAAACTTGTGGATGCCCCATAAATGTTTCCGACACATTCTCCAGCAGATGCACGGTGCTGGTCCTGATGATCAGAAGACAGCACCTTTCTGAGATTCAACATAATTCCATCTTTCTCTAACCGCATCGAGGTAACCAGTGCCCAACTCTTCCCAGCCAGCAGCCAGCCACTTTGCACATCAAGTGATTGCAAATAGCACTTAAGAACAATCCCTCCCTTTGATCTGGGAACTGTATGTTCTGCCTCCTCCTCAGTCAGGAGGCTCACAACTGCACCTCTCATATCTACAGGTCTCACCAACCCCAGGGCAAAGAAACCCCAGTCTTATCAACGCTAGTATGCATCGGTCTGATTTCTTCAGCTGATGATTTGTTTCTAAGTAAATTTCCATTGGGCCACCTACCGCGCTTCCTTTGGTATTTGAAAAACAGAAGAAAAAAAAGTCAGCAACTGACCAAAAATTAAGTGTGAGTAAAAACTATGGGCATAGTGACTACTCTAGATATTTCACAAGATTCATCATAATCTCAGTGCTGGACAAAACTGAAAGATACAGTCTTGGGACTATTATTTAGCTCGTTAAATTCTATGTGCAAACTCTATCTGTTTATTTCAAACTATTCCCCAAAGCAAAAAATGGATTGTCTCCCTGAGAGGGGGAAATTGTTCCCTTTTCTCCTCTAAACATTTTTGAAAGGAATGGAGGAAAGTACAATGCCAAACTGGTGAAAAGATTATCTGTTTCAGAAGTGGGTTTGAAAGATCCAACAAGAGATATTCACAATAAAGATCACAGAATTAATTACAGAAAAAGAGGGGGTGGGGTTCTGCGTGGGAGTTCCCGTCTACATCAAACAAACTCAAAGAAAGCAACATTATGAGGGAAGATTACAGTATGACAAAAACAAGGCATGTGTTTAAAGCAAAAGATGCTTTGATAGTGTACAAGCTGAGATGGTTCTGTTACCGGCAAGGAAAAAAAATATAGCTTTCAAAGCTTAGCTGAAGAGAACTACGCCAGCCCTATAGCTCTTGACAAAACACACCACCACTGGCACATGATTCTGGCTCCATGTGTTGAGCTGGGGTTACCTAACACATGCCAACTGAGGAGAGCAAGAAAACTTGCCTGCTGACTGCCGCAGGAGCACACACAGGTGTAGTCCCTGCATACCCCCTCCAGGATCACATCCCTCAACTGCTTCCCAGCCACAGAGACTTGGGACCAGCCACTGCTGGTGCATGGCCATCAGCACTGTGGGCAAAGGAGGTGTCTGCCTCCATGTCAAATACTGCAAGAGACGCAGCAGTGGAAAATCCCAACTTTTTCCTGACAACAAACCCAGTAAGAAAAGGGCTTTGGAGTTGGGAGTAGGTGCCTCATCACATATAGTTTCCCTCCAGCATATGTGAGAGATATTTAAGAGATGTTTTAGCTTAAGCTATTGTCATAAGGGATCTCAAACTGCAGTAATCCAAAACTGCTCTGTTTTAGCACCTGACCCTGGTGCCAAGGTTCACATCCAGGCAAAGACTGTTTGGATTGCAGACCCCAGCCCAAGGACTGTGTCTGATTTTGAAAGCTTTTTCTTTGCACTGCCTATGATTATCCTTTTAGAGAAGGAAATGAGAGGAAGAAGCCATTCTAAATGAGTTGACTAAATTTAACTTTGGTATCTAAAGTCAGACCAAGAATTTTTGGTTAAGAGTTTGGGTTTTGTTTGCTTTTACTCCTAAGTGAGTTCCAGCTTGATCCTAGAAGCTGCCTGTGGCAGCTGGAAATGGTACCATCCCTTCAGATCTCATCCTCATACAGGTCTCAGTACTATCCCCTGCAAACCCCTGTGGTTTTGAGCATCTGGCCTTTCCTTGCCAGATGACATTAAGAGGATGAGTGTAAGGCTCAGAGTGGGGCAAATGAACAGCTAGCTCATTTTCATGAGCAACACCTAATGTGCAAATATGGCCTGGAAAGACATGGAACACCAGAACACGCATTTCTAAAACAGACAGTAAGCAGAAAAAAAACCCAAAACCATCAAACCACAAAAAACACCCAACCAAAATCAAACCAACATCAAAGAAGCAAAACAAGACAAACAAACAAAAAAGGATTTATGTTTTAGCTGTTTCAAGTTTATAAATCAATGATGCCATAATCAGTCAAGCATTCTGCTGATCTAACTTACACGAGTTATTAGAAAACCTCTAGTAGCAACAGAACACAGAACCAAAATTAAATTAACAGGGAATATCTTTCCTTATATTTTGCTCTAAATAATCTATGCATAAGTAAATCTGGAAGTGAAGGACTTCCTACATTTTTGATACAAAATAGCTAAGCTTTGGTCCAACTTCACTGAAGCAGTTTGTCAATTACCCAAGTAACCAATAATAAAAAAAAAAACAAAACAGAGAGTAAATTTTAATTTGGCCGAGCAGGTTCAACACCAAATTATGCTGAATGGGATGGGTTATGCACAAGCTAAAGCACAATACTTGTTTGTAACTCTCAAGATGAAAAGCTCTAGAAACAAGAAAAGAGTCTTGAGAGACTCATGAGAGAAAAACAAGAGATATCACTAAATTCGTAAGGTAAAATGCCTAAACATAAGGAAGATTCTTAACCAATATCAGCATGTACCAAATGCTCTTTTGAATTACTTTTGAAAATGCAATCCTCTGGGCTTAGGTTTGTGTTTTGACTCTTCTACGCTTGTGCTCGCTCTATTAAAAAGAAATGCTAATTTAGTTTTTTTTTCATTTTTTAACATGTCAAAGTTGTAGCTGTCTTAGGACTACTCAACTTCCATGTTCACACAGTTTTAAACAAATTCTTTAGTTTGCCAACACAAAGATGACCAAAATGAGTTGAAATCTTCTTATGGAAACGTGTTCAAAGTTAGGAACAGATTTCTGTACCTAGGAAGCTGAACAGAGTTTGCAAGCTAAATTTAAGCACAGTTCAAATCCCCTGAGAACTACCACAAGAGCACTTTCTTTCTGAAGATACCTAAATAGTTAATAGAGGAGTTAACAGTAAATGATGTTTAAAATGTGGACCTTAATTCATGAACTTTATGAGAATGATAAAATACAGTGATGGGCTCTTCTAATGGCTTCCACAGTTCAGCCATCATCTCTTAATGGGTAGGACCTCAGGCTTTATGGTAAGCATAAAAAGGCAGCATTTGCCATCCTGGGGGAGGTTGCTGGCCCACCTAACCTGGAGATTACATCCCCTTACCTCAGTTTTGTCATCACAATGCATGACCAACAGCAGCTTTTACATATATAACAGTAGAGTTTATCCGTATATACAGGAAAATGAAAATACAAGTCATCACTGCTCTATGCAGTACATAGAAAATAGCCTAAATTAAGATAGATTTCAGATGTACAGTTTCTTCACGACTTGTCTTTGTTTGCCATTAAAGTGAAAGGCTGTGTTAGAAAATTGCAAGATTACATCACGACACTGGGTCCTGCCTGGCCCTTCTATTGCCTGTCATGGCACTGGCAATGGTTTAGGAAATCCACCATCCCTGTCTTTGGAGACCCCAGGACAACACCACAATTTCTGCCACATGGAGAAATGACAAAATGTTTTCAGCAAAGCACATCTTTTAAGTTGACATCATCCTTCCAGAACATGTCAAATACAGCCACTAGAACTGCAGCCCACATATGGTTTAGATTAAAACTAACAAACAAACAAACCAGCCCTTAAATTATGAGGCCTTCCAGAAGCAAGAAGCCAAAAGTACAATAATTGCTTTATAGTGCACTGCAGGGACGGCCAGCAGAGCCGGCCGTGAGCAGAGCGCTGCAGCGCATCAGGCGCCACTCGGAGGAGAGATCGCTCCCCGTTCCCCTGAGCACCACGGCATAACACCCCCTCCCAGGGCAAAAGGGCTGCTGGGATGCTCTCATCCCTGCTGCGCCCTGCCTGGCAGATACCCCAAGGGCACCTGCACTGACAAAGGAGTGAAAGGCACAGCACAAAGCACGGAAAATCCCTCCATGTAGCTCTGCGCAACCGGCTTTGGACCTCTGCCTCAAGGAGAAATGAGCTCCAGGATGGTTTGGTATTAATGACAAAAATGAAGAAATTAAATTTGCGCAGCTTCCTACATTTAGTGAAGGAAATTATGCATTTCCCACAAAGGCTAATGCCAGCTCCACAGGGATTATATCACTATTTATTGTTTTGTTTGCTCAAATAAAACACCTGTTGAGGTCAGCTATTCGAAGAATTTTTAATATACAAGCCTTACACTATGGAGAGTAAGAAATGTTTATAGAGGCACTCCTGGTAAGATTGTTGGCTTTTTTCCCCCCAGGTAGGTGCATAATGATTTAATAACAGAAACAGCATGCCCACAAACCTCTGAACCTCAGATTTAAATAAAAACTAATATATCTGAAATCTGGATATCAGTCTCCACAGCCTCTTCAGCTTTCCCTGTTATGGAAGGAGGCGTAACCCTAGGATACGGCATCCTTCTTTTATAAAGTCCCATCTTAAAGTGTCAGGAGTCAAGGAATTAAAAACAAAAGCAGCATAAATCGCTGTCAATCATTAAAGTCTTTGATCTGCTCGTTGCTTCAGAAGGCATTATGCCTCCTAAATGGAAGGATCAATCACCCTTCGCCAGACCTGCTGCTAGGCACTCCTGCGCCGCGCTGCCAGCACGGAGGGCAGCCCATCACGATGCATTCCAACTCCCCTTCCAGGCAAACCAAGGGGCAAAACCGCACCAGCAGGAAAACAAAACAACGCAACACAAACCCATTTGTGCCGCTACACAATATGAGTGCCTCCCCTTTTGGCATATTTTTAGGCTTTTCTGTTAAACAGCAGCTCACTTTGGTCTGTCTTCCCCGATACGTCCTCAGTGCGTGTTCCACCATCACCATGCCTCACTAGCAAACAGGATTATTGGGGATTTTTTTTTTAAATCAAGGAAAAATGTTTATATTTTCACTCATCCGTGGCCATACAAAATTATATATTGGCCTGCCTTAGCTTGTCTCCCCCTTTTTTACAGTAAAAAAACAGGCTGCATAAGTAAAGGGAGAGAAATTTATTCACCTCTTCCTCAAATGCCAAACCTCCCCAAAAGTAGCACATTTATCTCACAGGGAAGACTGAGCAGTTAAAAGAAAAGGGGAAAAAAATCAAAAAAGAATGAACTTTCTCACTATGACAGCTATACACAGAGATACATATGCTGACTTAGAAAGCCATGGTTCAACCCAGACAGGCCCTGCATCCTGTGGGGATGGATCCTGCAAGAAGGCTCAAAAGGAATGCAGCCTCAATGCTCTGTACCAGTGCAGGAGATGCAATGAGCTCCAAACAAATTCAGCAGGATTAGGCCCTTGATTACCATCCTGGCTGCTGATAGAGTTGCACAGATTTCGTGGAAAAAGAAGTATTTTAATGATAGCAAATGGTATCAATCAACTGCTGGCCAAGAGACAGTATGAACAGAATACCTGTTTAAGATGGGTGTGCTTGGCTTGTGGCAAGAGTTAAATAGGTTTTCATCCTAATTCAAACATGTTTGTCACTTAAAGGATTTCTATCCTTCACATCTCTCCCAGGGCTTAATTCTGTTGCCCTTCCTCAGTTTGAGAACTCTTTTCCATAAACATTCCTTTTAGTTTCAGATTATGGCAATCATGAGCACAATCTGGTCTTTATAAACAGGGAGTTGAAGAAAAAGCAAACATCAAAGAGATAAAAGTAGCATTGTACTTTTAATTATCAAAGTATTTTATTTCTTTTAAAGGAACAGATTCACTGGTCTTTTCCAGCTGCCTTGCATCATTACAGCAATGCAAAGCATTGTAAATCCAGTTCAGGTGAATGATTACAGTGAGTTAGCAGCTGCTTTACATCACTGGAGCAGCATAAGGCAGCAAGCATTTCAGTCTAACCCCTAATCTTTCAAGGCACTTTACAAAACAAGAGAAAAGGCTTTTCTCTCCTTCAGTGACTGCTGCTTAACTGAGAGCACAGAGCCATCTAGTTAAGAGGAATAAAAGCTACCAGAGAAAATATCTGCAAACAATTCTGAGGCAGAATTCGTACACTTTACTCTCCTTTGGCTAGCAAGAACATTTCAGTCTCCTCAGTGTAACTGGTGGGAGAGAACTGTTAGAAACAGTATGCCTCATTTGCAAACCTGATTTTAGACAGGTTGCAATACAATGCTTCAACACAAGTTAGAAGGGAAGATTCACTGTTACTTAGGGCTTGGAGCACAGAGAAATCAATGCTCAGAGATAAAGACAGATAAGCACTTTGGGCGGATATGAAATAGGAAGAAAAATACCACTCTCAAACCCCTCCTGCTTACCTAATGCAAGGTAAGTGGAAGTGTGGTATCTTCCACAAGGTGACTGCAATGCTTCTTTCACTTGCTTTCAGTCTCGTGTCTGTTCATGAGCTGAACTGCACCCTGATTAGCTGAGCAATTAACTATGCCCTACATTGTTCTTTTTTCACCTAACTATTGCTTCATTCTCAAGTGGATGGAGCAATTGCTCTTGTTTGGCTAAGCTCTTAAATACCACAACTACTAATTTTTCATATTTTTTCAGGCAACCTGCAGTTCAGAGCAAGCATTTTTTTTTCTACCTGAATGCCATAGAGAATGGGGGAATAGTGCCATGGGAATGGCGTCCCCCATCAACGTGCTCCACTCCACATGTAAACACACACACACACACACACACACACACACACACACACTCTTACTCACTTTCAATTGTCTTCTTTTACCTTGCCATGTTTGGAAGATGACTAGAAAAACAAAAGTAGACTTCATTCCCATCTCCTATCTGTAAACAGTGGTTGTTTTATCCAAGTTCCTAGGGAAATGAGGCAAACATAGGATCATAGAATATCCTAAGTTGGAAGAGACCCACAAGAACCATGAAGTCCAGCTCCTGGCCCTGCACAGGGCAACCCCAAAAAAACACAACACGTCTGAGAGAACTGTCCAAACACTTGAACTCTGGCAGGCTTGGTGCCATGGCCAAACATGCTGTTTACCTGTGTTCATTATTTTTTGACATAATGGCTGCCAAACCCAATAGAAAGATAAGGTTTTCAAAGACAAACTATAGTTCTACATGTCTTTTGCCATAAAGGAAGATAAGAGACCAAGCAAGTTCCCTCAGCTGTAAGAAAAAAAAAAAAGTATGCATTCACATTTTGTCGGACAGCAGGTTACGCACACAGGAGAGAGGCCTACATCATGAAAAAAAGTTTCACTCAGATCTTGCGAACTTCTGAAACACCACCATCAATCAACTTTGCAACAGAAATCTGCAAGAAAACCAAGCTCTCTTGGTCTTGACGGAATTATGTGTTAACAATGCTGTTGCAGATAACTATTCAGCATCCTTTCTTGGCTCCGCTCTTTGATACGCCTGCACTGTGGGTGGCTTCCTTGCAAGAACCTTCAGGTTGCCTGAGTTACCTTTGTATTTGCATCCCCATTGATCTGCACCCACCTGGCCACATGCTTAACTTCATTTGCACACAGGGCCTCAGCACGCAAAACCTTTGTTCATCCTTACATCCCTCTCTCCCACTGACTGTGGCATGTCTTAGGTGAGGTTGGGCCCAGCACTGCAGCCCAGCTGGTGCATCACTCCTGATGGACATCCCGGAAGCACTGGGCTGGCTTCCCCACTCAGAAAGTGAACATGGAAACTTGAGCACAGACAACACTTTATCCAAATGACAATTACTGGAGTGCTTTCTTGCAAGCCATTTCAACTCAATTACTTCAGTGAGCAGTAACATTTAATTTTACAGCCTGGGAGCACAGTGATTCTGTAATTTAAATGTTCCTGACAATTTCAATCATACTATGGTCTTCATGCAATTTTGTTCTTGACACTGAGTGGCAGAAACTGTAGAATTGATGCCACTTGTCACAGTGGCACGTGCTCACAATCATGCTGTCACAACAACCTGGCAGCCTGGCACCCATGCTACGAGGTCCTGGGCACATCCATAGCTCACTACTACTGACCAGCCAGATCAAAAGGACAGCAGACGATGGGGGAGAAGGCAGAGTCCACACTAACACACCTGCTGCTACTTCGAGAAGCCAGCAGCAGTAACAACAGCAATTCGCCCTCCAAATATCCCGTTTTCTGGATTCCTTATAACACAGGAACACCACATAAAATCCCAGAGACTTCAAGTACAGTCCATCATACCAGTCTGCCAGTCTCATTTTCTACTATGGGCCTTACACACTTGGAATTTGCCGCAGGAACAAGCATTCTTTCTTCCCCTCCCTGAAGTGCAAGGAGGGACTCAGTGTGGTGGGGGAAATTGGCAACTCATTAGGTGACAACATGGCTGTGCAGCTCCCACCTGCTCTGCATTTCTAAAGGATGACTGAAGCCTACATCCTGAAAAAATTAGGACCTCGCTCTCAGAGACAAGCAGAGCTGCTGTCATCAGAAATCACAGTGAATGTGCACACCTTCTTCCCAGGAAAAGCTAATAATTAAAAAAAAAAAGACAAGACATCCCCATTTACGTTTGAACTCATAGGAAAAAAAAAACTTTTAGACCTGTCCTTCTACAATTAAAAAAAAAGTACCAAAAACAAACCTGAGAAAAAGTCAATTTAGTTTAAAATTTAATTATGCATACCAGTCACAAATATTTCTAATGACTACATGGTATCCAATTTGGACTGTTTGGCCTCCTGGTTTACTAGTACTGACACCCTGACTTTCTATTTTCATGCTTGAGAAAGGTAGGGATGAGTAGCAGACATGGCCAGTGACCAGTCAGACTTCACTTTCCTCCTTTACCAGGCAAAATGAAGAGGAAAGAGAAACCTACACCATGGTGAAAGAGGGAGCAATGCCAATGGCACCACTACCATTTTGCAAAGGCATTCTTTCACTCCTGTACATGCAGCTCTCCTTGCCACCTCACCAGCATGAAGCAAGGCAAGCTGGAGGACAAGCAAAGGACAGCTTTCTGACCACCGAGCAAGGAAAAGTACAGGGATAGCTCAGCACCAGGCACAATCCTCCTCCTTACTTCTAAGCTAGATATGGAGTAACATTTCCCAGTCTTCCTTGCTTTCCCTCCTTCCTCCACGCAGTTCTTTTCTCCAGAAGGACAAGAGTTATCATTAGGAAGGTCACTTTAGAGCTGCAGAGCTTCTCTCTGGCTGTATCTCAGCTGAAGCTGAAGTTAGCACACTGCTGGGTGTGAGGCAGAGCCCTGCAGACCAGCTTCTATCCAAATCCCCAGTGCTATAATTAAAGTAATTGCTATGTCCAATGAAAGAGGTTTAATTTCATAGGGATTCAGGTAAAGCCAGAGTGTGTCTTCCCTTCCCGAGGGCTACATAACAAACTCCAGTGGCATGGAATTTTATTTTGTCATTTTTAATAGTTATTAATTTTGAGGAAAACACCTCAAATGTTTCCACAAGTATGATCAAATATGTTAAGCTGTGGAAAATGTGCTATCTGCAACTGAAAGCAATTATAGACAATGTATAAGAATGCATGACAGCAAGTGACTTCTTTCTCAGAAAAAAAAAGTCTACTCCAAATGAATATGCTTCCCATGAAGCACAGTTTTACCTACAGAAAATTTTTGGTGCTGGAGCAAGTATTTAGTCTTGAAAGACAATCACTTTTTGAGTTGTTGATTAAAGGATTAATAAGACAAATTAAACATTTTTTTCAAAAAAACGGACCCACTATACAATATCAATGACATCCACGCTAGTTTTTCTACCCACACCTTATGAAACTATTCTCCTGTATGAACTCCAACAGTTTTTATCCAGAAATTTTTTGGAGGGAAGTCTATGCCTATGACTATTGCACATATTCAGTAAACTCAATTTAGAAACATCATACTCTGTATGTTCTTTACAGTCAACATGTCCACATGTAAATCCCAACGCAACAAATGCTGGAATTATTGTTTCGCACAAATCATCTGGGTGACACATTCATGGCTCAGTGCTCTGGATTTACTGTGCATTGCGACACAGCAAAGCATGCATGAGCAGTGACTTCAACCACACTGCACAACATCTGCACATTGTGGACATGGCTACAGTGCACCGAGCTGCTCCAGGGATCCTTAAGATAGTTGGCAGTGAAAGTGGAGTTGAGTTAACAAAGGTCTCATATACTGCCCAAATAAAACACCTTGAAAATCCCCCCAGGCAATTCTGTTTGTAAAAGAAAGACATTAATGGAAAAAAGTGGGTGATGATCCTTTTATGAAATTCCCCTCTGTACCTTGGTTATCAAGAGATGACCGTTGCACGAGCAGGAGGACTGCTTGGGTGGTTACTTGTTTCCCAAGGAGGCACAGGAGCTGTCTGCAATGCACCCATTTCAGAAAAGAAAACTGAAAACATCTGGAGCTTTTCTTTTCTTTCTTCCCAAAGAAAAAAAATGAGTTAAATGCTTAAGAGCCCTGGGACAGTTGACGTGCAACTACATATAAAGCATCCACTCCCCTCAGTGTGTGAATCGGCTGCTTGACAGAGCTACGTGGAAACTGGGGGGCTGAGGGAGCTGTTGGGTAAAAAGGATGAGAGCACATTTTTCCCTGAGGCTGCAGTTTCAGTCCAGCTCGAGTGCCACAGCTGTTGCTGCCAGACACCATTTCAGTTATTCCTGAGAAATGATGGATGGCCTCAACCCATTCCCTAATGAAGATTTCATCAGGAAGGCTGCCATTGCCATCAGCTTCTTTTTAAGGGCAGCCTGAAAGGATAGGCTAAAGAACGGAAAAAAACCAAACCAAAACAAAAAAACCCAAACGAAAACACTCACCTCCCTGTGCACTTCTCTATGAACTTCTGAAAAGCAAGGTGCTAAATGGCAGCAGAATGGTTTTGAAAGTTCCTCTATTGTATTTATTAGCACCTCCTTTGTGTAAAGCAGAGAGGAAAGAGAGAGAGAAGGCCTATCCTACAGGCTGAGACCTCAATGAACAGTAGTAAAAGATGGTGTTGAAGGAACCAAAACATGAATGCCAATTCATGCTGTAAATTCAGGACACCAGCTAGTTATAATGACAAGGAATTTCTGTTAAATTCTATGGCATCACAGTGGTCATGTTCATTGGATATTTCTGCTGCTGAATGTTCCACCAAAACCTCTTTCAGGTCCCTCTTCTTATCTTGAGAGTGTTTACAAAAAACTCGTCCATGTTTTATATTTTATTTGAGAGGAAGAGAGGAACAGAGGAAGGCTATACTCTTGTATACAAATGTATACATTACACCAACCTGTAAGTTCATTGGAAAACAGAAAAATAAAATAAAGGCCCCTTTTTTGGATCATTCTTTATGACAATGGCTACATTAATTAGAAGTGCAAAACAGAGATAGAATAGTAAAATTAGACTTGAGAGTGTTCTTCTAAACAAGAAAATAGAAGTTGTTCATGTCTAGTAGCCTGAATTATATATATACAACAAATAACATCACTGAGAACAACACTGTATTTGATGCAGTGTGCAATGGTTTTGTTCTCTAAGGTGACCTGGTGCTCCATTTTTATTTAGGAAAAAAAGGTCCATCTTGCTTAGTGCTTTTGGCCACAAAGTATATTTTACATGTAGAATACAAGAAATGTTTACACAAACCTCTGAATATTTTAGAATATGTCTGTCTCTTTTGGTTGACAGTTCTGCAGCTGTTGTTCACTAAACTTATACTTTGTTTTTTGACACAGTCAAATGCCCTGGTTCTCAGGTGGAAGATGGCATTCAAGTTGTCATCATCATCACAACTGTGTTCCCCACTCCCCTGTCTTATTACTTCTGGCACTTAGAGTGGCTTTCTCCGAATCTCCTGATGGGGCAGCACACAGAAACCCCGTATTTGCTCAGAAAGAAAGCAAAGGCCCTGCTGTTGACCAAGAATACAAAGCAAAGTACAAAATTCAAGTTGAAATCTGAATGGTTACCAGAGAAATTTCTAGTGTGTCTGTGGCTGTCTGGGTTCCAAAACGAGGGTTCAGAACATTTCTAATATCTGAAATGGGCAATGCAGCTCTACTTCCTATAAAGAGGATACAGCATACTGAAACACAGTATTATTTTGGCTAATGAAAACAAAAAAAGAACAATTCTTGCTTTAAACAGTGTCTTGTACTAACTAGATACAACTAGGACAGACCAAAAACCCAGCAAAATAAATGCAACCAACCATCTAAAAATTAATGTTTATTCTTTTAACCATATTCTTTTTATCTCAAGTACTGTGGACATCTTCATCCATCTTTTCAGGAAGAATAGGAGACTACTTGTTCACCAGTATTACACTACTTTTGTGGGGTTTGGCTACAAAGTTAAAAAAAAATCAATGCTATTTAGTCATCTCCTATATAACAGTGGTTTATAGGAGGATTTTCCCGTCAAAGATTAAAGACAGAATAATGCAAGTAGCTGAAACCAGGACAACATGTTACATTTTTCTAAGAAAGCAGCACTGTCTCCCTTAAAGTGGAATAAAGCCCTAAACTTTCCACAAAGTCAGCAACTGAGTGAGAGTAGCACCAGGCTGCTCCCACTGTCTTCTGAGAAGCCACAGAAACCTCCTGATTTCAGAGCTTTAACATTGTTGCTTTTAATGTACTACCAAAAAAGAAAATGCACCTGCCTTAAATTTGCCCATTTTTAAGAGGGCACAAACAGGTCATCCCACCAACAGAAGACTAGATGAAGAATTTATTTGTAACACTCCCCCAAAGACCAAGTTGAAAGATGAGCAACATCACAGCTGAGCAAGGTGTGATTTTTAAGAGTGCTGAGACCTGTGGAGTCCAATGCACCCTTTATTCAGCTCCCACTGTTGTTAGCAGGGGGGAAACACTCCAAAGAATATTGACAGTCACTATTTTCATAGCTCAAAACCTAAGGAAACATTATCACTTCACTTAAATTCCCATAGCTATTGCTTACAAAGAAGCATTGTTCCAACAGCAATATTGATAAAGCTCAACTTCATAATGGTGGTGCCCAGGTGACAGCTTCAGGGCACTGCATCTGAAAGTGCCTGATGCACTGTGGACGCTACATCAATGATCATAGATTTGAGTTCAATACGAAAACTTGGGGGAAAACAAATCTCTTCTCACTCTAAGTACACTCAAAATGCAAACCGTGACTTTAAGCACATTTTGGAACAGACTGCTGGGCTTCAGACTGTACTTGCTGGTATTAGCAGCCCTTCTTTGCACATTGGTGATACACTCTCTCCCTGCTTCCATCCCTTGCCATGGGTAAATCAAACACTACACCCAGCCAGATGTTTCAGGGTTAATGCAGACTAATTAGGTGAGGTTATAAGGTCAGTTTTGTGCAAAAAATCATCTGTTGCACCAGTATCTGTGAATGATATGAATGCTCGGTACTTTCAGAAAGACCAGCTGTGAAGAGAGGTAGCTATTCACAGACATAGACATCTTTCCACATAGCCTTTGTACTTATTAATAGGTTCCTTCTCCTTCAGTGCTTCCCTCACATCTGGAGCAAATACAGGGATGTAGACTTTAGCATCATAAATAGGGGGTGACTCTTTTAGGAATGTGTTAGTGTTTCCAACAATCATATCATCTGTCTTTGTTATTGCTCACTGTTTTCCTGTGTGGATAAGCTTTCCTTGTTAAAAAGCGTCCAGTAAAAGAAGTACGGAGAATAGGAACAATTGAAGATGTTTTCAAGTCTTACAGAAAATTGTTTTTTCCCTGGCAATAATATTAGGATTTAAAAGTTTAAAGCCAATCAGGGATAAAAACAAATATTAGATCACCGAGATACTGGGTGTTTCTAGTTTGGTTTTACGGAAATTAATTCCTCTCATAACTACCAAGGAAGTGTATTATTGTACTGTTCGGAGAAATATCCTACTATACTTTCACGGTGCTTGAGCCTGTTGCTTCCACTTGTGCTAAGAGCTGCTCTGATGAGTTACTGCATTTGGCCAGGTTCAGCACAACTGCTTTTACCTTGTCCAGTTCAAAGCTGCAACTTCCACACTTTTTAAAGTGGAAATAACATCCCAGCAGACAGATTACCCTCTCCTTTTCAGATCATCAAAGTGATGTGTGCTTTGTTCTGTTCAAAACTTTCAAATTTCAAAAACAAATTTCAAGAAAGATGAACTAGAGGGGTGTGCAGGTCAAAATGTCCAAATTTCATCTTGTACGCAGGCTGGTATACTCAATACTACTTTTTTTTTTTTTTTGTACATTTATTTACCTTATAAATTCAACTTCCCAAGTAGCTGTCATATTCTGCCATCATACGTATAGAGAGACATGTAGAGACAATATTCCCTTCACTGGTAACTGGTATTATATTCTAAGGTATACTTGTACAAATTATACTTGTTTAAATAATTCTGGTCGCTGTTCTCCTGTTTATTTGAATCCAATTTTTTACCTAAATGCTATTTGATTCTTGTTAAATCCCTTTGTCAA
Organism: Dicrurus megarhynchus; assembly: GCA_013399195.1. Taxonomy (NCBI): domain Eukaryota; kingdom Metazoa; phylum Chordata; class Aves; order Passeriformes; family Dicruridae; genus Dicrurus; species Dicrurus megarhynchus. Next base: position 2,175,876 of record VXAD01001941.1, on the reverse strand, counting down.
ACAACAAATGGGAAATGTCTCTCTTTACTAGCTCCATAATACTATAAATGCAATGCAACTAAGCCCTAAAAAAAAGAAAAAGAAAAAACTGTAACAGATGACAAACTGGGATTGCTTTGTAGCTCACTTGGGCATTGTGAGGAGCAGGTCCAACCTCAGCAAGCACCGCTTAGTTTCAGCACATTGTAAAGTTATCTCATGTTGGGACTAAGAGAGAAATTGAAGCTGCCATTCAGTACAACAGGCCATGTTAGAAATACATCCTGCCTGCTCCCATTAAACTTGTAAAACATGACTGCTAGAGTGCAGTGCATAACACCCTCTAATAACACCATTTAAATACCAGTCAACACTATAGAAGAGGTAGAGAAACGTGACAGAAGTATTAAAGCTAAGTCAGCCCTGAAATGTCTGGAGTTTAAACATCTATCCAAATCTCTTTGGACTTGGAATCAAGAAGAGAAGTCTTGTGTGAACACAGAAATGTTTTTCTCCAATACCTGTTTGCAGTCAGGCTTCAAATATCAAGAAAAAAAAGACTAGGAATATCAAGGAAAAAAATGTATTGTTGGAATAAAAAGAACCATATCTTTTCCTTTTCACCTCTCACTGGCTGAAATCATTCTTTCACCCCACAGAATACTTAATTCTAATGAAATGCTTCACTTCAAAGAGTTCTTCCATTATCTTAAAAAGGAAATATGAAACAAGTATTCTCCAGGGAAGAGTAAACAGTAATCTAACTTGCTGCCGAAATTTAAGAGTGAGGGTTGGGTGAAAGAGCATTCAGTAAACACTAAAAACAGCTCCAAATAAAATGAAAACAAAATTTTTCAGAAAGGAAAGAATAAATTACAAATCCAGGGACAATGCAAATTGATTTTGAAAAGAAAGGCACTTTCCTCCTTACTGTTTTCAGCACCATGACAGTTTTCTTTTAAAAACACTTTGTCTGTTACTTGTCTTTAAGCATGTTGAACGTGTATGTGTGAGCTCTTCCTCTAGCTAAGTACTATTACAGCATTATGAACAGAAAGTTAGGTGATACTAAGGGGGTTTAGTTTCGGACAGGCGTGTCTAGTCAAACTTTCAAGCTTTGCAGGAAAGAGCATGCTTGCCTCCAACGTTTTTTATCTTAGAAGAATTTTCCCCTTTGAGGCTGAGATCTAGTAAAATTTCAGTGCTGTTGACTTCATGGAATTTATTTGATTTCAAACTTCAATATCAATAAAAACTCAGTGCAGTTATCTGAAAACAGGCTTATTGAACTTATCTCAAGCTATATTGATGGATAGGAAAATAATGTTCAACACAAATAAATGTATAGAACATTTCTAAGGATCTGAAGGACACCCATACAAAAGCAGATTATTTCAGCAAGTCTTTTTCTACCTTTCTTGCTTAAGTGCTGCATGAAATAAAATTATTTCCAAAACATCTCTTCATAAAGTAAGTGTTCAAGTGAATCAGTACGTGTAAACAAGCTCTACTGAGGATTCATGCTGCCAATTTAGGATAAACTATTTTGTATATTCAACTCCATTTCTCTGGTAAAATTTCCCTAATGAAATGTAGTAAAACTCACAAACCATCAGATCAACACACACCAGCAAAATTAAACCCATGAGAATATTCACTGCTTTATTTTTATTAGTACTGCTTTAAATATTCAAAATGTATGGGTCATAAAATTATGCTTAGGGCAACATTTTCTCGTAAGTTCATTTGTGCATGTTTTAAAATAGATTTAAAAACTAAATAATTTCAATCTCAACCTTAATGCACACACAACCAGCAGAAATAGTGATGGGAGCAGATCTTAATAGCCCCCTCCTCAAATTGTTAATTTTAGGGTGTTTTAGGGCAGGAAAAGGAATGTATTTAAAAGCCTGAAGCAGTTTATAGAATACTTCAAATTTCTAGAGCAGCCCCCACATTCCCTTCCTTACAAATACAAGATAAAATTACTTGGAATTTCCTTATATTATTACTGAATATAGGACAAACAATAACACAGTCAAGAGTCAGACAAGGTGACCTGTGATTATTTTTCATGGAAAGATCACAGGACAAAATAAAATATGAGCAGTCGACTAGAAAAATGGGCTTCCATGTAGTTTAGACACATATGCCTCAGCCTACAATTTATCATGTTATTACCCTGATCACAAAACACAAGAGGAAAAGTTCATGTCTACTTTCTTGCAGATGTGGTGCATCACTGCAGCCCTATGCACAGGAAAGTCACAATGTGATTTGAGTGGGAAGGGGTTTTTGGGGTTCTTTTGTTTGTTTGTTTTGGGGTTTTGGGGCGGGGGTTTGGTTTGGTTTGGTTTTTAAATTTTTGTTTCCCTCTCGAGGAAGCCAAGACAGCCTGTGATATGACACGGGTAACTTCAGGAGATAAAGGATGCTTTATCTGCAGTCATTGGGAGAAGGGTGCCCTCACGTTCATCCCAAGAATCAAAAGATGCTAGACCCCTCCTGAATCACAGAGGATGGCCTTGCAACTCCTCCCGAGTTTTTTTGCCAGGTCTGAATGTAAAAGCAAGGCTGAAGAAGAGGTGGAGGAAGGTGGCAGGTTATGCAGGGAGCCTGGTAGCGCTGGGAAAATAGAAGCTGCTGCTAGCAAGATCAGCAGGGAATGCGACACCTCATATTTATCCCCAAAAACCTGGAAGCATCAGGGACAATACTGAGCACAAGCCAGGAAACTCCACAAAATGCACTCTGATTTGAAGTGCACTCTGCCCAGCTTTTAGGTTATGATGAGCTAGAAGGCAGACAGGCCAGTGTCAAAGCCTTCTGATGAGGTAGGGACAGCAAGAGAAGGCAGCAATATATTGCTGCAGGACAGTGTGTGCCACCAGGAGAGGATGCAGAAGCTGCAAGAAAAGTCACTATAAACGGCCACCTCAAGCACATAAAAAAGCCTTCTTTTCTTTCCTTCTCTTTCTTTCCTTCTTTCTCTTCTTTCTTCTCCCCCTTTCCCTGTCTCCGTACACTCCTCTCTCCGTGCCCCTCTCATGAATGTGTCCTAGGAACAGACATTAGTTTTCACTTTCTTTTTTCTTTTTTACTTTTGCTTGCAGGCAGGAGCAGAAGCTTCCACAAACAGAAAGTCCCAATGCCAGTGACTTCTGGGTACAGGCAGTGCAACTGCCCAGCACTATCCGGGATTCCCTGTGGGAAGAAGTTAGTCGTGAATATCTGTCTCCTGACTTCATAGAAACTATTGACACTGTGCAAACTGGCTGGAGACTGCCAAGAACAGAAGACTGCCTGGCTGGAGCCTTGGTATTGAGACAGCCACAGACAACACAACTAGGAGCATGGCCTAAGAATACGGGGAAGGAACAGCCGGCTGAGGGCTTGATTCCAGCAGTTATCACCAGGAGAAGTTTTGGAGCAAGCCCCACACCACTCCTTTGGTCTTGAGTTAGAGCTAGGTGTGGAGTTTTACCCTTCCGTGGTACAAAATTTTGCATCCAAGAAAAGCCTGCCTTGGCTCTTACTCAGAACAGTCCTAAATGTATTTTCACAGAAAATGATTATTGAGAAAAATCTGAAAGTGGTCATCCCTACAGAGAAGATCACTTTTGTAAGTAAAAGGAATGAAATACAATGCACATGGCATAGTACAGGACCTTAAGATAGACAAATTGATCCAAAATGCACATCTAATGTTGCTTTCCTTTGGGATTTTTTTTTTTTTTGTTCGGACATTTCATGCCAGAAAATAAGGTATCTGGATAAGAATCCAAACTGATTTGCCATAGAAAACCCACTTTATCTCACTATGCAGTGAGGCAAGAAGAAATTTTTTGCTAAGAGTTTTTAAAAAAAAACTTTCTTGGGGAATACCGTGAAGTCACAGACCAGACAGCAAGAAGGAACGACAGTGGTGAAGTGCAGACCATTATAACATTTCCCTAGAAAATTGTCAATGTTCAAAAGTGACAGGACACAAACCCACAAGTGAACATGTACAAAGACCACCCCAAAAACACTGTCTGATGTTACAGCTGGTTGAAAATAATTTTTAACGAAATAAACCTTTCAAATGCACAGGGAAATATAACAGCCAAGAAATCACCTAAATGCTTTTCATACAGATTCTCAGTAGAATATTATTTAAATATTAAGACTTATAATTGATGAAATTGCTATTATAAAATATTATGTTAGCAATAATATGTCCCAAAACCTCTTTCTTGCATTATACTGCTCTTTATTCTATTTTCAGGCAGCCTCTCTAACATGAAATGCCAACATGGTACACATCAATGGCCTCGAGGGTATAATTAACACTTGTTATTTACATTTATTTTTTAAAATAATTAACTGGGAGCATGTCTAATGAATGGTAATGGGGCTTGAATTGAGATACAATATGTCAACTACCTTGCCATTTGGAAGCGAACTCCCATGCAGCTCCGTGTGATCGGGAGGATGGGGCCGGCATGGGAGCCCTGCGGATGGCACTGCTGGTATAAAGTCAATGGCACACATTGGCTGTCCATTGGTAACTTTGAAGAATCTGATTTTCATAGACATCCTCATTTTACACGAAGCATTGATGAGTTGAGGCACTGGTTTGGTTTTGTTAGGTGTCAGAGGTTAAACAGAGGCTTATCCATACCCTAAGGTAAACCTGCTGTGGTCCTTTGTTACTACACTCACTCTGTTTTCCACTACTCATAGGTATGTCCTCAGTTGACACAGTTTATAGGACATGGCATAAGCAGCTACTCATGCCAGAATAAGCTTCTGACTCAGAAAGAAACTATGCATAAAGAAAATCCTCACACAGTGATGTACTTTCAAAATGCATGACCTCATTCTTCCCCAGTCAGGTTCTCAAAGGGAAACAGACCCAAACAAAACATTTTGTGGAGTGAAACATGAAACCAGTGTCTGCTAGTTCACTTCCAACAGTGAAAGGCAAATTGCAAATGTGTAATCAATGTAACAGTGCTTCTGTCCACTTACTACAGGTATAAATCCATTTTCCCAGCATCCTGAAAGATTTTGCCACCATGGTACACTTGGGTCAAAAGCAAAGAATTGACTTATAAATGTGTACTCATTCAAACCTGATCACTGGTTGGGAGTGCTTGTATTAATTATGTCCATGAGTTTAAAAAAAAAAAAAATATTTGCAATGTTTTCTCTAACAGACTCATGTAATCAGTTCAATTCACATAAGTTTAGAAAAACTCCCTAGTTTTCATATATGGCTTCAAACATGTTTTTATAAAAGATTAGCAGCTGTTCATGTGTAATACATATATTCCATAAGATGAACAAAAAAAATCTCACTAGGAAAAAAGCCTGAAGGTCCCTGTGTCAACAGTGAAATACCTACCACATATCAAATAACCGTATGAATGAAGCTCCAGGTTGTAAATACAGTAAGAGAAGGAAGTAGAAAGAACATGACATTTTTCAAACACAGCACTCATAAGCTGAAGAATAGTTAGATGTCTGTTATCACTGTTTATCTTTCCCCTCCTGCCTTTAACTTCTTCCCCTAGTCTGTCCATTTTCAGGCTACATTTTCCTTTCAAAATCATACTTGTCCCTCCTCCTTCCAGGTAATTTTTTGGCCTATTATTGTGGGTGCACTGCTAATATTTGATGCAACCTAATTTAGGCATGTCTTGCACACATCAATACTCGTGAGCTGGTAGTAAAGGCTGCAATACCTAACAAAGATAATTTGACATCAGCAAAACTACTTTATATAGCTCTATGAGGACGAATTTAAGAAATGCAAGATGAAGATAAAGAAATACAGAGATTTATTTACCTAGATCTATTTTACAATGTGTGCTATATACAGGGATACAGTGGAAACCACCTCAAGTAATGGGGCAAAAATCCATGAGTTCCTTACCACAGCTAAAGCAAAACTGTGGCCAATTACGGCTTCAGACTGTAGCAAATCTACTCTTTTGGTCCAAGGATCTGTTCACCTTTCTTGAGACATAAATGTGCATCTATGTGCATCAGTTCAAGGTAAAAGCAGAAGAGAAACAATGCTTCTATTTCAACACTAAATATTTAAATTTTCAAAACAGCTGAAAATTATTGAATAATTGTACAAGCAAGGGCAGTTGCTCTAACTAGATAATGATTTCTTTGTATGATATACAAGAAGAAAGTGCATCACAATCACATGTATGCAGCTGGGTGCACTTCTATAGAGCAGGCAGGAAAACAGCAACCATAATGCATATGCTAAGAGAAATAGAAGGTGGTATTCTAGACAGAAAATGTACTGTACCTGTAATATCTGTCAGTGTGAATAATTCCTTGGCTGCTGGCTAGAATATATTCTGCAGTTCATTTTGTTTTATCACATTACTCACACTTTTTTCTGGAACAAGCAGTTCTCTTCTTATAAGACTACAGTCTAGTGGAACAAATGAGCTCAAGCCTATGATTGATTCTCCAACATAGTTGAGATGCTATAGCTTTATTCACTTTTTTTTCTTAAACGGCTTTATTCATTTACTACCTCCAGCATGACTTCAGAATATCAGCTGCTGAGAAACAGCATTTTGAAAGGTTCTCTCCATGCTCAAGGAGGTGGTGGTAGCTTTTTTTTAATAGTAAATTCCATGATAAGGAGGAGGAGAAGTGCCCGACACAGACAGACTGTCTCTGCTAACCAGTTCAAAAAGTGCACTCCCAGAAATATTTTCTAAAAGCTTATCAGTCTAAACATTCCTCTTCAGCTCTGTTTCCCTGTTGAAATGCTGTGTGAGTCTGTTTGGATCAAGGCAGCAACTCCCAGTTTTATTTCCTGCTGAGGAACTGGCAAGGATGGGAAATCAACAACAATCTGAGCAGGGCCCCTGGAGAAGCTAAAGCCATGCTATAGATGAGAAGGTTTTGTACAATGCTGTTCTGTCACAGTGTCACCAGAAAAAAAAAAAAAACCAAAATGAAACAAACCCAAATTACAGTAACAAAAAACCCCCAAAGCAGACAACCACAACTCTTTTTTTCAAAGCTATACATTTTTTTACCTCTATAATAACCAACTAAAATAAACATATTTGGGGGGATACAAAATTCACACAGAAGTCACCATACTCTTTTCTTGAAAGACTCTCATATTAAGGGCAGAATGACAAGGACTGCCAACTACCATGGATTCCTCTTTCTCAGGACTTGCCTGTTTTGCTCAGTGAAATGTTTTTCTAGGAAAAAAAGAAAAAAAGACCCTTTTTCCAAGATTTTCCTTGATGTCTCAGACCTGCAACGCATCGGCTGAATAGTTCACGCACAGATATTTCTGCTCAGGAAATCCTGTGAAGAAGCATGGGACACATTTGTTCGTTCTCATTTTCAAATACACACATTCAGAATAATCCTAGACAAGTAACTGCATTCCTGAAACATCCCAGTAAAGGAGAGATTTCGAAAAAGCCACCAGGAATGGACAAAAAAAAAAAAAAAGTGTCAACTGCTACAACTCAAAAAAGGATGTAAAAAGATTAGAGGAAAATGCGGGTTTAGATACAATTTAAAAGGTACAGGTTTAGGTACAATCTAAAAGTGACCTAAAGCTGCTTTTCTTTATGACCAAGAAAAGCACTTAAAGTGAGTTGGGCCCCAGAAACCGGAAACAGTATGAAAATTCAGCCAATTCTGCAATGTAAATGTTAAAATCTGTGATAGGTGAAATTCAATGGCAAATAAAACTGGTTTTAGAATAAATTGTGAAAATAATGTTGCATATGTGGAATGATAATAGCTACTGACATCTTGTATTATAATGCTTTTGCTCTTATTTTTCAGAAGTATTTAGTTGTTCTTTTAAAGGCAAGAACTTTACATGGCATAGCAACCACAATTTATAAAAATGTAAGTCTCTAGAAGGGAGACAAGAAGTAAAAACACGCATGAATTTAACTCAGATCTCATGTAACAAAATGACCTTTTAAAGTTCTGCTTAGAAGCAGCTGCATAATTTACTCTGCCACAATCTTTAGAAAGCTCAGAAAGCTGGATAAGGAACAAAATTCAAATATTTGGAACTCGACCACTGAATTTTGGACTCCTTCCTTTTCCAATGTCTTAACTTTGTTTATCAGCAACTCTTCTGCTGCGCAAATAAAATTACAACCACTTAACCAAGCAAGCAAGAGATGCCTTAAATTAAAAATGCTCTGTGAAGAGAGCAACTGTGTAAAAGCATCATGCAGACGAAAAATGACTAGGAGTAGAAGCAAGCTAAGCAAGTTCATGAGCTCAAGGATCTCAAGAGGAGAAAGTTTTCATTTTCCAAAAGCTCTACCTCCCTCCTTTTCCAACATACAGGACAGAAGAAATGTGAAGGGAGCAGGACTTCCCAGGGATTGCAGGGGCAGAGAAACAGGGAAAGCCACAGCCGGTTCTTGTGTGTGCTCACAGAAAGGCTCCTTACATTTCGAAATACCTTATTGTGTCTGATACTACCTCTTGCTGGGAGAGACTACGCCTGCCTCTCTGCTATAAAACTAATACTCACCAGGTGCTGCAGCAGGAAAATAAAGAAGAAATAGTAAACATCATCTTTGTCTCTCTGACAGACATAGGGGTGGGAATCAGTGATTTTACACCATTTCCTTTAAACTTGCACACAAACACCAAATCCTTCCTCCTGCAGTAGGGGAACAGCCTTACTGCACTACACCCTGCCCCCAGTGCTACACGCTGATCTGCCATTCTGTGCTATTACCTTTGGTATGATTCACCTCAGGTATGTACTAAACGTGAAGCTTTTACATTTCTTCTCATTTTAAAAATAATTAATGTAATTTTAGGCTTAGGAGAGAATCTGTAAACTCTTCTGGGCTACCTAGAAGCCATTCATCATTTGTGGTTTGCATGTTTTCCTCGTTTGGCTTCTTTTGACATCCTCGTCAGCAGTTTTGGAAGAAAGGGACTTCAGAGCTCCTGAATGACCCAGAACCCTTTCACCCCATCCCGCCAGCCACCTCAGGCTCTGCAAGGCAGCACAGCACTGCAGCACTAACTTCCCTCTCTGCCTGTGAAAGAGACTGAGCATTTAGCACTCTGCTGAATGTTTATTTCAACCACAACTAATCAGAAAGAAATGCGCACTTGATCTCAGTCTCCTCCTCACAAGGAGAGACTTCTCATCTCTCCTCCTACCTCTTCAACACCATAATTTAGAGCACAGTTCTGGGTCTGTTATATGCTTCTTGGAAGTTATCATTGCTCCAGCTATTCATGGCTCATAAAGTATTGTTCTCTCAATTGCACTGTATGGCTCTTTGTGTGGAAATGATGGATGAAATGGGATACATATTACTTAATGATTAGACTTCTGGAAAACATGTTCAAACAGATATGCCAGGCTTGATGATACCTTATTATCATCAATGAAACAGAGACAGCATAATGGTGCCACGTATGTATTTCTCAGCAGTAAATGCAAGGGAAATGTTTCTGTTTCAAACCCCGACAGCTCTTTAGTCTCAGCTATTTCAGTTCAGCTAAAGATGACATGCTAAAATGAGGGCATTTATTACTAAGTGGCATTAAGAAGAGGGATATTTAACCTACCATTGCTTACAGCAATGCATGGAGAAATCATCTAATGTGTGCTGGCAGTAATTTATGACATTGGAAAAAATGCTATCATCTTTTTTCCCCCGTCTGTGGTCTGGCTTTGCAAACTACAAGCCCTCAGGAGCAAGTTTGATATAATGCAGCTAATGAGAATAAGTGAGCATACTGCAATATTCTTAAAGGGTTACACTGCTGAGTCTTTGACTCTTTATACTTTTTAATTTCCTTGTACAAACAGTGCAGTGAAAAACGGCAAAATCCATTTGGCTGGTCTGTGCTACAAATTAAATCCTTGATTAAATTTTGGCAATTACTTCTCCGGGTCTTTTTCATTTAAACATTTTTAATTCATTTGAATAAGCTTCTTAATCATGATTCTGGCAATCCATTGTATAGCAAGACAAACTCTAATAAATACTATAATGCAGCAACAGACAAACAGAAAGATGGATGGATGCTGAAAAGGAAGGGTTCTGTCTTTTGGGCTTTTTTTTATCTTGGTAAGTGTTGCCTGTATCCATCTTTCATGAAAGTTGTATTCCAGTCTTCTGTGATGTTGAAATTTATCTCATTATGTGTTGACATTTCCCTTTGTGATGTCAAAAGCTAATAAAGACTCCAGGTAGGGTTTCAAACCCTCTTAATAAGAAGGTGGAAGAAAGATTAAATCATCCTTAATGCACAAATCAATATTATAGTCAACCAAAGGGTACAAATTAAGAGGAAAATGTGAAGGGCTGTCACTCTTGTAGCAGGAAAGATGCTAGATGGACATTTTCAGCAAAGGTACTTGAATTTAGCTGCTTAGCCTTTACTGCACAGGATTGTATTACCTATTGAAAAAGTATCACAGAACTTGAGCTACACCCTGGAGGTTTTGGGTGGATTTTTTTCATCTGCAAAGACAGACATGAGACAGCAGGAGGTAAAGTACCTCCTTAGTCAGAGAGGAACTGTCTGAGCATGGAGAGCAGCACCGTGCTGTTTTCTGTGCAAAAATGATGTGAGGAAAAGCAATGGCAACTGGATGAGCAGAAAGAGTCAGGAGAGAACAGAAATTAAAATAAACCCTACAGGACAAGCAAAACCGGGTGGAAATAATAAAATGTTAACCATTTAGTTTTAATTATTGTACCACTAGTTTACTGCTGCTAAAATGTGTAGAAAAGATTGATAAATATAGAGGTTAAAAATTCACACAGTGAATATCACTGGCCCTAGAAAAGAAAGAGTTAAACTCTTACTGCAAGGCCAACTCTGTTGGACGGGAAATATGCTAATATCTAACCCACAGTATCCCTATTTCTGTAACCTCTGCAAACACTTAATCTCACCAAAACAGAAAAGACAACCTCTGTGATCCTGAGAGGATAAACAAAGGGAATGCACATGCCCTGTTTTTTTCCCCTTTCCTTTAAGCCAGAAGTCACCTGTAGATAGATTTGCTTCTTTTTCCCACTGCATTCCAGAGGCCTGGCTTTACACAGTTCATAAAGGAGAAGAATTTAAAAGCCGTACATTGATTTAGGTGCACTTAATTGCAGTTTCACCATCACATTACATTGTGGGCTCAGCATGAGGTAAAGGCACAAAGAAAACAGACAAATAGAAGAAAAAGAATCTCTGGATTATCTTAAGAATTAAAAGAGGGGAGATGCTAACTCTTGGCAAGCTGTATTAATGTTGTATCTGCCCCTTCTTGTCCCCAAAGGTAAGAGACTGACTCTTGGGGATGTAAGCTGAAAGGTGAAGGTCCTGCATACAGGTTCGTTGGCATGCAGGGGATACAGAGGGTGGGTGAGCTCACCTGTTCGGTATGAAGCAGCAGTGGATAAAGTTATAGTTCCCAAACAATAAATCTGTCAGTGCCATATCATTATGCTTATGCTCAAATTCACCAACAGTACATAAGGCCTTTTTAAACTTCAAATGTTGGGCCGCACGATTTAGTCTATTCGTTAATAAAATCATGGTTTTCTTTTTAAAGCCTCTTCTCATGACAGAATTTCATTCTCTAGAGTGTTCTTATCAAACTTCTGTTATGATACTGAATAAAAACCTAGTGCCTGAAAAATACTACAGCGAAGAGGGGGAAAAAATCCCAAATGAAGCACAGGAGAGAAAAATCCTTACCAAGATAAAAACCTTCAATATATCACAACAAATCATATTAGAGCACAGGTGACAAACACTCCAAATCCATCACCAGGAAAGAAAAATAAACAATGATCTATTTATACAAGTATAGGGATATGAAAGGAACAAGGAAAGAATAATTCACGAAGAAATTACAAGCTCTGAGCTTCTAATTTTGTAGATTATTGTCATTTTCTCTACAGATGTTGGCACAGAGAGCCAACTTTAACCCTGAATTCTCTTCTTGCATAAATGAGGGACTACAAGCCTCCTGATACTGGGTTCAATATAATATGAAAATTAAATTTGGCAGAAGTAAAAGTAAAATGTCTTGTATAAATCTATTGAAAGGGTAAAACATAGAAGTCACAAATAATACCTTCAGAATCAGCATTCTATTGCAAATAGATGTTTTTCTGTAGCATCCCTTAATTTAGTAAAGACCAGTAGAAGATGCAAAGACTTTCTCACTGTGATTAGAAATTAAGCTCCGAATTATACTTCTGGATGCCCAGGGATGTCTCTAAATGAAGTGTGGTAGTGTAAGGGAGACATGCAGCTCATTACCTTTGATAAGGAACCATATGATGTTAACAATGACAAGACCTCAAATTCTACTCTAAGCTGGGCTCTTCACATGTGCCTACCATCTGCTGGTAAGACCTTTCTATTTTCTACATCTTCGGAACATTGCCTCAATTCTGGTGTGAAGGACAAGAACCTCTGCTTAGAAAGCAATGAAAATATAACTACTGGCTGATTAATTGGTGCGTCAATGCATTTTTTTAATATCAATTTTTATGTATTAGAAGCTTGGCCAAGGACTTCCATAACCAAAGGCCTGGCAAGGATGAAACTACATTCGGACAACTGCCTTTCTTAACTAGCCATCCATCTAGAGGCAGGTTTTTTCACAGCTCTGGTATTTTTTAATTTTTTTTTTTTAATTTTAAAATAAAATCTTTTTATGAGATTCAACTCCAGCACATCACAGCCTGCCAAATTCATGTGCTTATAGCCCTAGGCTGAAACATCTTTTAATGCTCAATTTCTACAAAGCCTGAGAAGAACAATTCCAAGGCCTGTGTGGTATCCACTCATTCCGTACCCTACTCTGCCCAGCTGGCACCTCCTGCCCAGCCCGAGGGGCACCTTCAGGATCTGGCACTGGCAGAGAGACACCCTTTGTTAATCAATGTTGGGGGCAGGCTGCAGCCCAGTGCTCATCAGGACATTACCATGCAAGCCAGCATGTTACTCTTCTCTATTCAGTCCCTAAAGGAATCGTGTTTGACAGAAGCGAACAGCTGCTGTGTATTTAGAGATGTGAATGTATTGCATTATTTAATGAATTGTGTCATTTTAATATAATTATTACTAAAAGTCCAAACATAAGCCTATTTTTATTTATGCTTAAAATTTTTACCTACTAAGCATTTTCAACCTTGTTTGCAGCCAGAAGTGCTTTCACAAGGTTAGACCACCATAGTACTCCAAGTTTTGTTTGTGGATCCTTATTCAGCCACTTCCTTTTCAACAAGAATGCTCTCCTCCTTTCCAGATAGTACCAGGACTGTAGCTGCACTGCTTGCACTTGAGCCAGCTCCCCTGCATGCCACTAACACTGCTATCTCACATACGGTATTTCTGGGCTTTTAACAAATTACATCCATGCAAAGATTCGTGTTTCTCCTCCTTTTTTTGTAAAAGTCTTTTATTACCCCAGTGCCTCCACCTCCACGTTCACTCTTACTTAATATCATGGCAGTAGTACCTATGCCAAAAAGTCCTGAGCATGAATTATTCCTTCACGTGCTAAGAGAGTACCTCATGTGGAGCAAAGGATGAATTTCAACAAGCCACTTGATGCTACCAATTTCTTAACACACAAGCAGCCTAACAGGCACCAGTGCAGCTCAGCAGGTCTCACTGTCAAGCCCACAGCAGAGCTCGGCTCCCACCATGTACAAGGACATGACAAGGCAGTTTTGATCCCAGTGTTCACCTTCCCTTCAAAACAGCACTGCTAATAAACTCACAGGGTTTTCAGAACAAGAGGGAATAAAAAGGGAACACAGGCTGTGACACTTTGCTTCCTTATTATTGGAATCCAGAGCGTGACTTGACTCTGCCTACCTACCACTTAAAATTACGGTGAGGTAAAAGGATTTTAGAAGCGGTGCTCTGCCTCTAGCAGGAGAGGAATTCAGAACGACTGGTCACACAGCTCTGGTGATCACAGGCATTCGCAGGCATCCCATTTTATGCACTTATGCAATAACCTCATTTTTGAAAGTCATCTGGAATCATTCTCTGGGGCTGGGACCCTGGGCCTGACACATGTTCTTTTTGGAAGGTGTTTCTGGTTTCCCAACTGTTGTTCTGCATTGCTCTAGGGCTTAGAGACACTCTAGCGACGGACACAACCTCATGCCTTATTCACATACCTCTATATTGCTACATTACTGGGTGGATACTGAATTACTCATTACCAAGGGTCACTGAAATATTCACCTATTACTACATTTGCAGTAGATATTCGTGTGGATATGAGCCAAGTTAATGCTGAATATGTTTTTCACTTGCAGTGTTAGACAGATGATTTCCTTCTTTTTTCTAAAATAGTTGTTGCTATCAGAAGGAAAATAATGCCTATGTATCTTTCCATATATGTCACACGCTTCTGTCTGAAGTCAATTAAACACAGGAATGTTGCTAGCCCACCTTAAAAAATGCTTAGGTGAAATGCGTGTACACCAAACTACCCCATGCCGGGGGTTTTTAAAGATATTAAGTGTTTATTTTAAGTAGTCAGACCAAATGGCCTCTAGGATAAAATTAAATTCAATCTTAAACAGCATGGAGAGAGTGATTTCAGAAGAGTAGTGCTCTGTTTCTTTCTAAAGAAGTAGAGAACATCATATGAAACTGTCAGAGGTCTAAAACAATTACACAGAATTAATAAAACTGTGGAACTCATTGGCACAGGACATTTTAGATGTGTGTGCATTCACAAAGTGATAAGTATAGAAAAAAGATCGCATATGTGTGAAGCAATCCTACCCAGGGAAGACATGGTACACCCAAATATGTCTGTATTTGCATACCATACCCCTACCTGCCTCAGAAGCAGGCCACAAGCACATCGAAAGCCTCTCGCAGCAGTGCACCCAGGCATGATGCTGTTTAATCTGTCCCTTATTACTAGTTTTCATTTGCAAATTGAAAGGGGAAGCTGTGGGCAGGAGGGATGTAGCTTGTTCCTCCCAAAGGGGTGCTTAAAATCCAACCCCTTTTCTGAGCAGCCATAAGTGCAAAAGGCAGCAAAAAAATCCTGACAAGCACTCTAATGAAAACGCAGTCTGTTGTAGTCCCTGTGATAGAGAAAAATTCAAAGAAAAGGAAGGAGCAGCCAGTGGGGCTTCACAAGGGACTGCTCTGAGGGCTTTAAGAAAAAAAAGCAGGCATACTGGAAACAGAGAGGATCCACACAAGACTACAGAGCATCAGTAAAGATTTGCAGGGAAAGTAAGAGTAACAGAAAAGCAGGGGGAGTTCACGCTAGCCAAAGGGATTAAGGGGAGTAAGAAAGGCTTTTACAAACACTTCATGTCAGGCAGGAAAAAGATGGAAGAGGCTCACTAATAAATGAACGCCAGGACAAAGAAAAGACAGGGACTCTAAAATGAACAAATCGACTTTTAACAAGGGACATAAATAAGAGAAAGCCGAATAATAAAAGGAAAACTGGGTAATAAAGAGGCAGGTAGAGGGAAGCCTAAGTTCGGTGTTACAGCACTGAGGCACAGGGAACACAGGGCAGCAGGGGAGCCTCTGCAGAAGGCACTGTTCCCTCTGCATGGGGAAGAGGGGACAATATGGCCTAGCAAGGGCTCCCGCTAGCATTATAAGGCACAGCATGTGCCTCCAGCTCTGCTGTGTCCCTCTGCCAGAAAGTACAGCTCTCCTCCTCCTCCTTACCCACCTCAGAGACCAAGAGAAGGATGGGGAGCTTCTCCCAGGATCTTGAGGGCGTAATTGACTGCACAAAGCTCAAAGGCATGTGAACTCAATAGTTCACAGTTTTGACCCAGAACCATGTTGTGAGGCCATTCGGCAAAGAATTTAGTGAGGCTCTTCTGCCTGTCATGTCAATTCTGTCTCCCTTTGAAGATACACTGGTCCCAAGGCCCTGGTTTACAGATCAGACCTGCTGTGACATCTCTTACAGCACCTCCATCAATAGTTTAAAATTTAACCTGCTGATCAAGCTCAGACTTTTCCCCAAAGAAGCACAAAACCTCAGTGGAGAGCAGAGATGGGATGGCAAACTTCCTCCCAGTAGATCTGGCCTGTCCACGACTGGTGAACACCCATGAAGGTGGGTGACATACAAGGTCTACCAGCTCAGGCAATGGCTCCCAGACCAAACCTAATCTCACTGCAGAACATCTGTAAAATAGGTAGCAATCGATCAAAATAACCCATCAGTTCTAAACTGCCCTCCAAGCTTGACCTTGAAAAATGCCTCCCTGGAAATGATCAGACTTACCTTGATCTTTTATTTTTGAATTCCACTTATCAACAAGAATACTACCAATGTGATAAAATGTATGGGCCACTTGATTGCTATGTGCCCTTTACCATCTCTAAAACTAGGCCAAAATGATAGCAATACAGTCAGATGCCAGTGCCTGGAGAGCCACACAGCAGTTTCTGAGAAACCTTGAGAAACTTTCTTTCAGAGGTTAAGATATTAAATAATTTAAATATGTTTATGGAAGTTTTCCTGATAATCATCTCACTCAACAAAATCAATGTATCAAATGTAAACTCTGTATTGTTAGACTCTCCATCTTGTCTATTTTAATACTTCTCTGGGGGAAACTGCAGCAAGTTATAGAGTGCAGCCCAGACCCAAGCAGGGAGTGAGTGAGCCTGCAGTTCTGAGCCCACTTAGCCTGCTACAGACTCCATCTGTGAGACAGTTTACATGGCTCTGAGGACCCAGTGCTCCACAGAGAGCAGCTCCCATCAAACCCACTGTTGCTAACTCAAAGGCACCCAAAGGCTGCAAACCCGACGCAAGTGCTCCAGCTTTGCTTGCAGAGGTGGTGGGGTGATGTCTGCCACCTTTGGCCCCTCTCATGCAGCCTCCTCTCTGTGTTACCATTTCCTGCTTCTTCCTTGTCCCAGAAGAGGGCCTTTTCACAGTTTAGGTCCTATTCTGCAGGCAGACCCTGGTGCAGGAAGGAGGGCTGCTGAGCCCTGTGGAGAGGCATGGCTCACCCCTGCTCTCAGCAGGTGTTGTCCCCCACCCTGTATGCCAAGCCCACCTACTCCACTGCTGCTAACAGCTTCCTCCTAATGGTCTTCTTCAGCTCCACACCAGCACACTGAGTAAAACAATTTCCGCTGGCAAATGGAGATGCACATAACCAAGGTACCAAACAGCAGAGATATTCAGCTTGTTCTCTGCCTATTCTACTCTCAAATGCACCCAGTCTCATTAAATTGCTGATCAGAGATTATTAACTCTGAGTACTTCCTTCCATTTTGTCCAGCTTTCTCTTGGTTTTCCCCATCACCTGCCAGATGAACCCACTAAATTTCTACAAGACTTTTATTCAGTTTAATAAATTAAAAAAGAAGCAAGAATGAATGGAGCCCTAATACGATTTGTACCAAGCTGAAAGTAGTCAGAGCTGTGATGTTGTTGGAAAATAAGCAAACACAGTCATTTACACTGAATCTTTCTCCATATATCAGTCTCTAGACAAAAGTACCTGAAACCACTTCTCCCATTTCAGACAGGACATACATTAAATTTCCTTTAGACGAGGATGGATAATTAAGCTCAGGATCTATTAAAACCTTGACATCTGATTTAAAGTACAAGCACACATGAAACAATATGTGTCAAAGCCTCCAGAAGTTTCCAGGCATTAGGACACAGGAGAAGCAAAATGCTGCAAAACAGTGACCCAAGTTAATTATTCCACTGGAGATCCAGAAGCCGTCGACATTAAGTATGGACACACCAAACTACATTAGAGAAATAAAAAGTTACTTCAAAGGGTATCCATTATTCTTTGCTAATACCCCTAACCTCTTCCCAGTTTTTTTTATAAGCTAATGACATAGGCTGCTGGGGAAAAAAAACCTGCTGTGAAGAAAGAATTGGGTAAAGCCAGAAATCACATCTCATACGGGAGTCAGAAAATCAAAACGTTTTTAAGATACAGGCTAATTTATGCACTAACTTTGTTTTTCAGAATAAATTTGCTGCTGAGGCCCCAAGAATGCCTCTCACTGAGGCAGAATATTATCAAACAGGAACGAGTGCTTTGCCTTCTCAAAATCCCAAACAACTCAAAGAAGAAAACCTGAAGCTTATTTACAAGCATCACTTGTGCACTCTCAGCCGTGAGTAACAGATTTCCATTAACACTCTGAAAAAGAGTATTTGATTTTTACAGACAAGCTACAGGCTATGCTTAACTTTGGATGCAGTCAGTGACCAAGCTGCAGTGATTAATTTTTATGTGAACCAAAATTATTACCAGAATGTCTGTGCTGTTTTCTTCATTTTCTGATTTTTCACTTTCATGTATTTATGTCAGAGACCTCAACAAAACAGATTTGTAACCAGGGACTTGCATTATTACCCTTGACTCTTTCATCTTCTGAAATAATGTAACATCTAGTGTAAACTTGGACAAAACCAATGAGATATACACAGTTTATCTATTCACAGTAAAATTACACAGAATAAAAATGACTTAAAGATTATTTCATCTTTTCTCATCTTTCATGTAAATTGAATTTTGCTACTGTGAGCTCTTTCTGTACACACAGGGGTGGAAAAACAAATACTTTTTATGGCATAATGAACACTTAGCTGCAGAGAGAAGCACTCAACCGCATTTACATTTCGCAATTATTTAATGTCACCTATTAATATCCAGCTACTGTCTCCGGCAGTCCTACCTTGCAAGGTGGCTGAGAATGCAAAATGTGCTAAAAAGGAATTTCCTCCTCATTTCCATCTTTGTTCTACTAAACCATGGCTCCCATTGTCCCTGCACACCATTCCCACCAGGAAGGCAGCTCGCATTAAGCACAGCCCCAGCACGCCAAGCCTGCTGCCAGCACACTCTCAGCACTGTTCCTCTTTTCTGCTCACACATCATAGTGCCTTACTCTTTTCGGGTTTTGTTTTCTGTAATCACTACCCTATTGTTGCTTGGGAGGTTGAGTTCCTTGTCTGCCTTGGAAAAAAACCCAATGGCATAGCTTTGAACGCCCCAGGCTGTGATCTTGTCTTATCTTTCCATCTATTGGGAAGAGTCAAGTGCAGCATTGAGACTAGTAGAGCCAAGTTTATACCGTGCCACTGATATTCCAACGATAATTTTCTGAGAAGAAGACATCTGTCTAAGCTGATCTCCTGGCTAAATTTCAGTTTTCATAGTTTGGATCCCTGCAGACCTTACATTTGAGTACTGTTTTCCAACCTGCTGAAAGCACCGAGTGGTACTGCTGTGCCCTGAAAACCTTGTGGTGCACCTGTACAAAGACAGATGCATGTCACCCATGCAGAGATCCATGTCAAACCGGGCACAGAGTGATCTGAGGTCTGAAGCATCAAAGGAAGCTTGTAATAAGTAAACTTTCAGGGCTTTACCATATTACTGACCCTTTTCTTTCACTTAAGCTGCCTGCCCAGTTTTAGTATCTTAACACTCCTTCCTTCACCAATTCTCAAGTTGATAAACATCTCCCTCAGGAGCCCCCATTTCCCCTTGAAATGAATACACGTAAAGTCAGATCAGCTGGTGGTTAATCCCACTATGGTTCTAAAGGGTCAAAATGTTGGCAACAGAAATCAATGGTCAATCATGTAATGACCTCAGCAGGACTCTGATTACATGAGTACAAGAGAGCTTACACAGAAAGCTGGCTACCGTGTGGATGTACTTAGGAGCCCCAGGGTATTACAGAGGCTGGCAGCCAGAACACAGACGGGCAGCAATTCTCTCAGCCACACGTGCAGATGGATTTGTAGGTATGCTGCAAATAAGCCCCAAAGACAAGAAAAAAACCCCAGCTTTCTTCCTAGTGTAATTTCATTGCTGATGACTGGTAACACCTTTCAACTCTTCTCTCTTCTCCTTTGCTCTATAAAGACTGTGCTAGAAGAATAGATCGCAGTACATGAATCCATGAAGACCAGTGGCCCAAGCGTATTTGACACTAGTGGTGAAACTTCCCTTGGCTTCAGTGTGGGAGAAATTGATCCTCTAAGTTTCATTCAAAGAGCCACAGGTTAACCTCTGAAAACTCATAAATCAGTTTGGGACAAAACTTGTGGAATTCCTACAAATCTGTTAAGACCAGCTGAGAAAATACATTTATTTTAACTTGGAATATGAAAACGAAACTCCAGAGAAAGGCCTGCTGAAGACTAACTGCTATTCTCTCCAAATTTTCAGAGAGACCCTCAAATGTTTATGCAGCATTCTTTTAGCTACGAATAACTATTCCAATGCTATCTATTGCAGTCACAGCTGGTTTAGCCAAATATTTTAAAACCATTCTGCCTGGGTGGGAATTTATTTAGATGCACAAGTCTGCAAAGAGAATTTAAAATACAGCAACAACAGTTGCACACTTTTTGGAAGCAGATTGCAGAAATGCTGAGAAGAGACTACTTCACAAAAGTTTTCTGACACTCTACTTTGGATTGGGTGGGTCAGTAGCCAGCCTAGGTGTAATTCTGAAGTGTTGCAGATGGGAAGATCATACAAAGCATGTGAAACAATCTCACCAAGAAAGTTGAAGTGCTGAAGAAGTCACTGTGCCAGTGCAAGGGCTCTGTAGCATCAGCATGGAGCCAATTCTTTCTGAATGACATTAATTCATATCTGCATAAAGACAGCAATGTTTCCAAGAATGTAAGGAAAATCCGAGATGCAGTTTAAAGTAGAAAGCTTCTGACAGAGGTATGGCCACCAAGTCTCTGTACTTTTTTTTTGAAGGGGGGGCAGGGGGGAGGGTTGTAATTTTGCTCCTTTGTTTCCAGTCCCAGACAAAACAAGGCAGGAAGAAAAGTTCTCAGAGATTCAAATCTGGCTTTTAAATAAATGTCCCACTGTCTTGTGAGAACCAGTCTTTTGTGGAACAAGTGTCCCTCCCTCATATGGGGAGAGAAAAGGGAAGGTTTTAGATCTTGACTAATAAAATGAATCTATGAAATACTGACTAGAGCTGCTACTCTCCTCACAAAACTGCTACACAAAGACATCATTTTGTGCTGCTGATATCTGACCAAAGGCAAAGAGGCTGAGCAATGTGCCTTCATGTCAGGAAAAATAATGCAATGCTTAGATTGTGCCAAGTGTGGAAGCCCACTGGGGCTGAGAGGGAGGAAATGCAAACAAGAAGCCTTTAGTTTCTCACTCCACAGCGCTACTCTGAGGCTGAACATCCCAGACCCTTTCCAAGTGTTGCCTTCAGAGCCTAACAGTATTCTTTCTGCATGACTGAAGCATAAAATAAGATAGAATAAAATTAAATTAAATTAATAATAAAATAAAATTGTAAATCATAGGTTACCCTTCATTCTCTGAGTCATTAGGCAATTCTCTTGAAACCATAAGACGGGAGTTTTGCCCAAGCATTTTATAGCCCAAAGCTCATCTGTGCCAGAAGTTATATTCGGAATGCCCCCACAGATGTTAAGAAGACGTTGCAAACTATTAGTCTGACGTTCCTCTTCCAAAACTTAGTGCCACTGAGGTACTACTGATGAAAAAAATAACACCCAAAGGCTCCAAAAAACCAAAACCCAAAAACATCGCTCTGCCATCATGTTTCTGAGCCTTCTTGCAAACGTAGCTCTGAGAAACTTCACCTCCTATTTTAACTTTTTTAATTAAAAAATGAATTAAAATGAATTAAAACTATTTTTGGATTTAACCTGCTTACCCCTTAAATAAATAACTACCTTGAGACAAAGTGTCTGAAACACACGTAAAAATGAATATTAAACTCTTAGTATAAAAACACCTCCTGTGGATTTCAATTTTGCTTTTAGACTCCTCTTGGGAAAATTATTTTAAACACAGACAACAGATAACAGTAGGCTTAGACAAAAACTGGTTTTCAATAGTTTGGGGCTGGATTACAGGCTAGTAATTCCTCTGTAAAGCCACAACAGTAAAGATAGCCTGGACAGGCCCTGAAAGCGTACATACGTACCTTATAAATCTTACACAAGATTAGATACTGCTCTTAAGGGTGTTAAGAACCTAACAAAACACCCACAGCTCTCATGAACAGAGCCAAGAAAGACAACTAAAACTTGTAGTTTTGGACACCTTTTCCTCCCACGAGAGGCTGAATTGTCTGAGAAAGATATTCAGAGCATACTATTAGCCTAAGACTTTCCAAAAAAAGCACTCTGGGTTAGTTTTTTTATGGAATTTCCATGTTTAGGAGTTAAGTATCTATCTGCTTTTAAAAATCTGCCTGCAAGCATAAGTGCATCTTTAGATATCTAAAATAAATTTTAAATTCTGGCCAATAGTGCCCCATTTTCTCCCATCTAGCCTCCATAACTTAATCAGCCAACTCATCACTTTGAAAGCAAGAGCAATTAAATCCTTGTATTAGAACTGGATCCCATTAGATCTCCTCCAGCAGAACATCTTCTTAAATGAGATCTGCAGGAAAGACATCTGCTGGAAGAACTGGGCTGTAAATTACTATTTGAATGCTGATGGCACTGAAAAAAGAGAAAGAACTAAAAGCATTTAAATTCCTATACCTAGAGAGGTATGCTTTTTAATTAGATGGGAAGGTTGACAAGGCTTGGAATAAGAATATTTTCATGTGCTCTGCCTGAAAATACAGATCTCTCTCTTCAGTCCTAAGAAAACTATCAGTTGGATGTGACTGTGTGCTATAGCTCTATTTATGGTGTAGCCTAACACATTGCACTAATGTGTTCCAAGAGGTGCCTCCCTAGGAAAAGCCAGCATCCATGCAAGCAATGAAAAAATTTGCCTGTGGAAGGCATGGCTTGCCTTGCAGTGCAGGGGGGGCACAGGACATGTTTGTAGGTACTGATCCATCGTGCCTGTTTTTGGGTAGCCCTGTGCTCTCTGAAGGCAGACAAATAGCTCCAAAATGAGAACAACCCCACTGCTCCACATATTAAATCAATTTGTCCTGAAGGAGGCTGTGCTAATGATGGCAGAAAAAAATAAGTCTCTCTCTTTTCCTAGTCTGACTTTGGATATAAATCTGTGGCAGAAGAAACATTTGTACCTGATCCAAATAAGTTGTTACTGAGTGAGTTTGACAGATTGATAACACTTTCTTTGATGCAGTAATAAACATTTTCAAACAGAAATCAAGATGCCTCTTTTCTGTTTTAAACAAGGATCCGGAGAGGTCCAGTATATTCAGTTCAATATTCCAGACATAAATTGAATTAAAACCAGCTTCGTAATGAATATTTCTATTTCTTTTGTCAAGTACTGTAACTAAAGAATGCTGTGGCAGGGCAGCTTTTACCTCCATACCCTGGAGCGAGCACAGAGATGCCCAGCAATGAGCCAGCATGTGAAAACAGTGGCAGGGAGGCTAAAAGAGGTACAACAATGTCTTCAAGAGGTCTCCCAGCTACCAACATGACACAAGGCTAAGTACATTTACTCACTGTCCTTTGTAGGGCACAAGATTGATTTCAAGTGCTGGATAAGCAACATGGATGAACTGAAGGAGAAACCAAGGTTAAGGAGATGGTTTGAGGGAACATTACTATGCAAACTGGATCTCTCCCCATTTGGCAGACCTCTGAACGGAGATGAAGGGAACCGCTTGCCATAAATATGTGTAGGGCTGCAGTGCACCAGCTCTCTTACGATGAGAAGTAAGGGATCAAAGCTGATCCCTGAGGCTGCCATGTACAAGATGCCAAATAGGTCTCTTATGGACTTCCAAATCCATGACATTTCTTTCTTTCTTCCTTTTTTTTCCCCCCTCATAATTCACAGATGCCCAAAGATCTCTGATATTTCAGCAATCTACTGGGGATTGCCAGATGAATAAATGGCTGAAAAGCCACAATAACAGCCCACACACTCCCCTCTTGCCTGGATTCACTGAGTAATGCCAGGAGTTTCATACGCCCCAGGAGCTCAAAGAGCAGCACGGGCGACTGACTGTCTAGTAAAATAAGGATGATTAAGTCAGATCAGAGTCATTGTTTGCCTTTATGACCCACGTCTAGTCTTTCATCACATTTACAACACTTAGTCCTTAATAGGAAATGCTCCATTTATTTTGACCACTGATGTATTCAGGACAGTCTCAAGGGTCAACAGAGTTTCCATCTTTCTTCTTCCCAAGCTACATTATTATTACTGTCCCATGGGAAAATCAGGCTTCAGCTTATCACATCAGTTTCTTGCAATCAGCTGAAGAAGCTCACTGAGAGGAAAGTGAGAAAGAGGGATAGCCAGGGCAGAACTCCGCCCCCCCCCCCCCCCCGAAGCATATCTACCAAACATATGTTATATGAGCTTTGGTTAAGTAATCACTTCCAGCAGAGCATTGTTCCTTCACCTCAATTTGTATTAAAAATGGTATTTATGAAATACAGCTAACCTGGGGTGATAATCACTGGTATTAATAATTGTGTTCATGTTAATTTTTTAACATATTTGAGTGATCCACATTAGGATAATAATTAATATAATACATTTAAGGAAGAAAAAAAACTTATTTCTCCTTTCTAAATAAGTTATTCTGTTTATTATTTACAAAAGACCATGGATTTTTACATCACTGCATTCTTACTGAGGTCTGTTCATTTGTAAAGTTATGAAGTCATGGATTTCACATCACTGAGAGATCCAATTTCTTTACACTGACTTTCCAACTTCTTTTACAGAGTTTTTGACCAGGATAAAATATTTTGCCTCACAAACACAATGTGACAGCTCTACACTCCACATATTTGTCACGTTTAAAATAATGTAATGGTAGACAACCAATGGAAACCGGGCAAACTAAAATATGCAGGCTTATAAAGGAGGACTGCACAGATGGGTACATTTAGCAAAGTCTTTTTCCACCAGCCTATGAGTATCAAATTTCTAAATTCTTAAGTCTTTATTCATTTACTTTTGGAGGGTTTAGATGCCGATTCATTTTCTCAATCTCTCAACTTCATAAATTTTCATTATTTGCATTTTAATTCAAGCACGACCTTCATTCTAGATTCAGAATGAGTTAAGATAGGACAAGAACAAAAGAAAAAAGCATTCTTATAGATGGTAGAAGTAGAGTGAAATGAAGGGAAGGATACAAGTTGATTACAGATTTGGAAACTTAGAAACACCAGAGAGAAAGCTATTTATTAAATATTGGAAAAGAAGAAGGGAGAAAACCACAAAATAAATGGAGCACTGATTAAACCCCCCATATTATTAAACAGGATGGAAAGAAATTTAACATCCTTTTAAAAGAATGAAAAAAAATACAAATATCAGAGGAAACCACAGGCAGGGGACAGCCTCAAGATGAGAAGATGTCAAAATGAAGAACATGGAGCAGAAAGGAAAGGTACCCTTAAAAGGTCATTCTTTCTATTCATTGCATAAGTTTGACTTTGCCACACATTTCCAATACTCACAGCATTTTCTGTGGTATGTGCTGACCTTTTAGGTTTGTCTACTGAAGTATTTTCTTTTACTTCAATATTTTTCTTTAAACATTTTGAATCAATGATTTAATGTCTAGTTAGGTAGAGCACTAGTAAAAATAAACCCCTACACACAGAACAAAAAGAAATCCCATGAAAAATAACCCTCCAGAACACGTCCAGCTTTGGCTCTGGACATGGGTGTAAGACCTCCCCCTCAGAGCTAACCTGTGAGCTTTACTGGGGTAGCTTCAGTGTGGTGTGCAAAAGCTGTCTGGCACAAACACTTTTATATGCAGCATCTTTTAGGACACGAAAAGCTTAAGGATTGATATAGCACAGTGTAAGCCTGTGACTGATGTGGCACCTGAGTATTACGCTCGGAGCAAAACGATGGGTTATAATGCCAAGCTCTGACATAATGGCCTCAACCAAGTGATTTAAGTTCTTCGGGCCTCTTCCTCCTCCTGTGGTCTTATAAATACTACACAGACCACAAAGACTTTTGTCTCTCAACATTGCCTGCTCACGCTGTTCCACTTTAGGGACACACAGGCTGCCAAATAAGGGTCCAATGCTGGTGTGGAAGAAGAAGGGAAAGTGAACATTTTCACACACAGGAATGGTATCGGTAGCATTGGTATTTATGGTCTGGCAGTAGGATTAAGCAAGACTGACAAAACCTAAACTCAAATGAGGCTAGAATTCATGGTCTGGTTAAATAAAAATGCTGTACTTCCAGTCCAGAGTATTTCCACTTGATGGGAGTAAAGAGATTGAAAGACTATAGCGACTACATTGATAAAATCAGTCAGGAACCTGACCACAGTTTATTAATACGAAAAAAACAAAGTGAAACAAACAAGGGAAAAATTGGATAAAAATTGAAGGCCCTATACATTACATCAAGATTTGAAATGATAAGTCCGTCATCATTATCCAGAGTTCAAAGTCCACAGTTATTTCCTTGTACAGAAAGGCAGACTGATAATTCCCTTACGTCAGTTAAGGTCTTTTTTCCCCCTCACTCTTTACACAAAGCCCTTCTTGTCATGGGAAATTCCTTAGACAGCAGCAGGCTCTCTTGTTAAGAATGAACAAGACACAAAGCTCAACTTCTGCAAAGCACTGCTCATTCAGCAGATATTAATTTGAGCACTGAAATCAAAGTGTCTGCTGACAAACTGCTCAGCATCACTGGAGAAATGCAAGACCCACGGCATAAAGTTGTGAAAGGACCTTCAGATTTGTACATACCTATGCATTGCTGCTGCCTCGCTCAGCAGGAGTTTTAAAACTGTTGCTCTGAGACTCAACATCTCACTCACTAATTGCAATTTAAATAATGAATTAAAATGGACCTCGAAAGACAAGGAAGCCTTTCAGCTATCCTATCTCTTTTGGAGCAGAAGTTTGATGATGGTTTTTTCTGCTTAATGAGGTTGGTTCCACAGGCCCCTATCTGCAGATTGAGGTAATTTTAGTTTAAAAAGTTCTTTTAAGAAAAAAGCCAAGCAAAGCATGTGTATCTTATTTAGTCACATAAGGAATACTCAAAATAAAGCACAAGTCTCTAAATGCAATAACAAGTCCTGCTTGTTTCAATACACTGGTTTCATGGTCTCAAAAAGTCAATCACATAAGTAAATTGTGCACATAAGTAGCACATCCAAGAGTAGAAATTTAATTTATTTGTACTTCGTTAAAGAATAACATGGAGAGAGGATTCCTGAAGAGCTTCAGGAGAATCTCAGAATATTTCCAAAAGTTACAGATGACTACTGGCCAGGAAAAAAAATTAACTAGAAAGGGAGGATCTGATGCTCCTGAACATAAAACAGTGTTTAGAAAAACTATATTTATGTATTAAATGCACTGCTGTTCATTGCTACTTGATATAAAAATGTAACTACATTGGGCATACTAACAATTGCTTACATGACTGTACTAGATCCTGGTATGGAATGGTAGCACCTTCAGTTCTTAGAAGTGCTCTGTAACTGCTGTTTCCACTAAGTCAAAATTTAAAAATGAACCATGCTATTGCAAAGCCAGCTCTTGCATACTTTTTCTGTCAAACTTTGCAAATGCATTTTTGAAGATCAGCTCAGATCTGGTACTCATTTGCAAGTGAAATGCTGAACTTGGCACGAAGTTTAGCTCAATTCATCCCACAGGGTCACTTCTTCCCATTCTCCCTTTTGGTGCATAATGCCTCCTTGGTGTGTTCTAGTCACTAGGGTTTCACAGGAGACATTACTATATCTTCTTAAGGAATTATTGTTATTTTTAATTGGAGCCATTTGCCCTTCTGAGAAATCCACATCACTGATGGCAGCTTTTCTGTTTCTGACCTCCACCACCTCCCTGTCAAACTGGAATGGAAAACAACCAGCTCTTCCATTTAAATCAGCTCCTGCTGTCAGTGACAACACCCAGAGTTACACAAGTAGAGTGAAAGCTGAAAAAATGCACAACCAATCTCTGCTGCTGCTGCATAAGCTGTCTTCACTAAGTTCAACCCCCTTAATCTGAGCAAGGTGAGAAAGATGAAAGGAATTTAGATATAGCAGAAATCAAATTGAATTGCAACATCTGGATCCAAAGTGTTCTTCCTATGTGACTGTCGGAGGAAGAGACAAGGAGTTGCAAGATGGAGCAAAGACCCAATTTAAAGCACACTGAATAGGAAGACCACCAAACTTCAAATATTTTATTAAGCAGTTGTTTTCTAGAGATAGAAGAAAACTCCATACCTATCTTTCCAGGTAGAAGTGGCGTTCTGGCCTGATGTGAGCAGTCTTTCAGGCAGGCCAGCTGCTTCAGCGCTCTCCAATTACGCAAGGTTTAGAAAGGGGAACTGAATGAGCATTTTTCTTCTCTTTTTAAATTATTCTATTTGAAATTTATTTCTGCTTTATGTACGGGTAACGTTTTCATGTACAATGATGCTGTCCAGAGACAAACAATTGCAGTCCCGTTGCAGGGAGTTAACCAAGGCAAAGGGTACCTGATGATATCTAAACCTTCGGTGAGTTCAAACCCTCTGCTTTCACAGGGAAAGTTGAGAAGCAAACATTAAAATATCTCCTGGCAGCCTACAGGGATCCTCTTTTAAATGCAAGTGTAGGAACAGCCCACATTTAGAATATATCTTTCTTCTTCTCCTGAAGTAAGAGCAAGACATATCTTGCCCACTTACAAGAACAGTGGGTTGGACTGCAGAAATAAATATATGACAGCACGAGGTCTGCTGCCCTTGCAAAATATGATGAAACATTCAGGGATCAGCATTTTTCGCTGCAACTACTTACAATCCAAAGTAGATATTTCAGGCTGGAAAGTTATAACTCTAAGGACAGAGTTATGAAATAATTTCTCCCCTGGCTTGACAATAAAATGGGGGAGAAAAAATGACAAGCAGGATAAATGTGCCTGTCACACAACTAGCAAACAGGAGAATCAAGCCTTAAGCACTCTTAAATAAAAAAAAGAACAACAAAAGCAGAAAACGCAAACATCTGAACTTTTGCCACAAACTGAATTAATTTTTCACCATGAAACCATGAAAAATGTCCCCCAACTCACCTTCTATACCATAGATATGTCAAGTTGTTTGACACCTGGCCTGAAGATAACTTGACAATTGTTGGCTAAGCACTAAGGTTTTGTTTGGTTTTGGTTGTTGATATGCTCCTCAGTTTACCATAGGACATTACCAAAAAGAAAAAAAAGGATGAAGGAATGATGATTTTTGACAATATTATCAATGCCACAGGATGATATCCCTTTTCCTATGTTTTGGGACATCCAAAATTAATAAGTATTTTTCATAGTTAATGATTGATGGTGAACTGAGAAAGTATCAAAAGAGCTTTTCTCAAAGAGCGAAAGCAAATCTGAACACAGATGCTTTATCATAATTTAGAAAAAGCAACCTGACAACAAAGACAATGACATGATGCCTCTCTTGTGTCTTCCATGGGCTACACTGGGCTAGGAGCTCATCCCTAAAAGCTCTGCATGTGCAGCTGCTAATGCATGGGAAATGTGATTAACTGACTTGAGAAAGGCCTAGAATTACTCCCATTCTGACTAGATTACTGGGTAATTAGATTGGTGGCACTCTTCCCTTACTGGGCTGTCAGATTAAATCCTGCTGGTTTTCTTCAGATAACTGTCATGTTTCACCATAATAAACAGGGACTGACACCAAGTCTCTTCATGTTCAAAGGAAGCAAATGCCTCTTCTACCCCCACACATTCAAAAAGAAAAATGCTCAGTGCACTTACTATTTCATTGAAAATGTCATTGAATTTGATTAAAACATACCTAGTTGATGAACCTGGTCAGAAACATTTAATTTGACTTGATAAATGGGAATCACAGGGCTTTGAATACTCATTTGGCAGATTACTTAATGGAAGGGCAAAATCAAATTATGCTTTAATGGGGATAAAGAAGGAACATTTCAAAGTTCTGCTTACAGAGAAACAAGTCTCTCATTCACATGCTCCCAATGGGGATTTGTTGAGTCCAAGAAAGGAGCTGGCAGGTACGTTTGGATCTTCCACATCTGCCTAATGTGGGAAGTGAAAGTCTTTCGTATTCCTATATTCCCGTAACCAGTACTGCACCACAGGCTGCTAAAACAATAATCAGTATATTTATGGAATTTGGTTCCTCTCTTCCTTCCATGAAGACCATAACAGAGCTTGATATGAACTCTGTGATTTGACCAGAATGGAAAGTTCAATTACCAGCTCCCAAAATACATAAATAACGCTACCATTCTCAAACCCACACATTTAAATCTCATGAGGATCAGTAAGTTTGATGTTTCTTCCTGAAGTAATCAGCAGGTGGGGAAAGTCTTCTGAAAGATAAGAACAGACACATGCCAAACCTGAGCCAGTACCTTAACTCAGCTGAAAACAGTGCTGAGCTTCCCATCGTCTTAAAGAACACAGAGTAACAGCCTTGGGGTAAAGGGCTCCTAACACATGGAGCTTTGCTGCCCCATTGTAACCCTGCCCCCAAACCAAATCAACTCTCCTCACCAAGGCACCCACAAGCTATCACAGCACCACTGTTGTTTTGTTCCTGCAGACTTCGAGAAGACTGCTATTTGGAACAAGGCACAGAGGTTGACATTCCAGTATTTTTTCTTCTTGTTTTAAATTACATAATAGTGCCTTATTTGAAGTATTTCCATAGCTAATTAATAAAGGCAAAGTTTTCTCTTCACCTGGTCGCACTGGCAAATTTATGCAATGTGATGAAAAATGTATCTTTTGAAGTTTGCACAAAAAAGAGGAGATTGAAGCCAAAGAAAAGGTGAAACATCTCTGATAATGTACACCAGAATATCAAAACCATTAGAAAGTGTAAATCTATATCTGCATTTCTTTTTTTTTTTTTTTTCCCTGCCTTCTAAAGGCTTTTGGGTTTTTTGTTAAACTGCAAAAGTTGTTTACACTTTTGTATGAGATTATTTGCATTGAAATGGGGAAGGGGTAGACTTACAAACAACAATGGGAATGAAGTAGAGAGTAGATAAGCAGCTAAAACAGTAAACTGTAAATGTAAAGAGCATGAGCTAGCATTAAAAAGTAAGTCACTGTTATACGGCTTGTATTTACAACACTAAAATATGTTTATCATATTTGATATGAATAATAGTTCCAAGGACTCGCAACAAGAGTTAGAATAACAAAACTAATCAAGTTAACTATATGGAGATACTTATCTAGAGAACTTTTTTTTTCCACCCACAGGTTCTGTTTTTTATAAAACTAGATTAGAATAATTTGTCTTTTTCACTTATGGCTGAAACAGAACCACCTTGGAGGGAAAATGAACTGGCTGATTTACAGTGCCCAGCAACATCAAATAGCAAGTTTGGATAAGAAGTGACTGACACTTTACCCAAGGAGAACAGAAAAGGGATTACAATGAATTTCTTGAACTAGAATTGGACGAAAATGTTCAAATTAACTCTTTCCACTCTCACAGATTGAGATGAAGAGTAAATATTGTGAGATTCTCTCCATCAAAGTACAATAAAAGGGAATGTATGCTCAGATATTTATATTAACTAGCTCTATTTGTGAATACATGCTAAATTGTTATCTTGAGAAATGAGATTAGCAACACAATTCCTTGAAGAAATCTTGACATTTGCATATGTCTTCTGAATGCAACAAAAAACTAGGTTCCCACAGAAAACTGAGGTTCCCAACAATTAGGGCCTTTGTGTGCCTAACAGAGAACTGGTGTAAAACTTCAAAACTCCAGTTGCTTCAATGGAGCCAGGCTGATTTATACCCATGATTTATCATACACCCTCACCCATTTTGATCCCAGATCTATAACATTTCTTAAAAAACTATGCATAAGGAAATTGCTGATGAGTCAGAGCCTTGGGCTGATAATTTTGGGCTACTGAGTATAAACATGTTCTGATCACTACTCAGGGGGCTGGGATTAAAATCAATACAGAGAGGGGGTTGAAGTAATTTTTTAATAAAGAATTCTTTGTCTGAGTAAGGGGAAGAAAAATATCTTTGACTACTTGACAGAAGTAAAATGGCACTTGTTTAAGGTTGCTCGGGGACTTGGAATGGCAGAAAATGACCTGTGAGAGATGGATTGATATAAAGTTAATCCTGCCATAAGTACAAACACATTATTCACCTGTGCTCTTTATGAGATGAATAGATACATGTCCATGCAATCATGCACCCATAAAACCTTGCCTAATATTTGAAATACTTTGCTTTTGCTTAATTGCACTATAGGTCTTCATGCTTTGAGGCTGCTTTGATAATGCCAGTTGAAGGAAACCTTCCTGTGCAGTTACCACAGGGGAACTCCATTTTCCTGGGTTTTCATCCTCAGGCTCGCTCAGGAGCAGGTGTGTTTATGCTCACTATGATGGAGGTCTTCCCTGGACACCTGTCCAACATGAGCTGAACGGAAACCCCGACACCCCTCACGGTATCTAACAACTATCAGATGTTAATACATTTTGGCTGTTAACGAGTGGGATTATGATTAAAGCCAGTATCGTAGGAGTAGGAGGGTTTTAATCACATTCTTACATGCACTGGGGAGGGAGCGCTCTCCACTTTGAAAGGCTATCATCCAGTCCCTTTGTGAGAACTAAATGCAGCAAACCAATAATGCCAATAGTATCCACCACTTCACATACTTTGGGTGGCTGTTTCTTAACAAAAGGTTATTCATGCTGTTACATTATGAGGACCCCTAAAATCTCATTAGCAGCAATGAAGCAGATCCAGTGGCAGTAATAAACTCTAGTTTAAATTAGAAACAGCTACATTTTGCACATTCACATGTGTATACATGATCTGTTTGTTGATAACCCAAAATGACCAATTTATTAAAGTTTAAATAACTTAGAGATGAAAAATAATAATCAGCAACCTCTGCATTTAGAGTAATAAATCCTTTATTCATCCTACAGCTGAGCTGCTCCTCTGATCATTAAGGAAAAACTAATTAAAACAGGGGTTCATACACCTTTGCAGAAATTGCATCCCAGGGTGAAACGCAGTAAAGCAAAAGTAGGTTTGCATTTATTTGCAGTGTGTGGTCCCTGCTGTGAAAAACCACACAACTTACAAGAGTCACTCACATTTTAAATATTTCCAGCTTGAACATTCACTGCAAAATATCATTGCTAAGTTTGTATTCAAAAGACACAGCATAGTAAGAGTTCTCTTTAAATGCAAAAGGAATGCTTTTTGTTTTACAGCTGAACACTCTTCTCCCTCACCCTTTATTCCACTGAGGAAAACACTACATACTGCGATTCAAGTTTGCTTTCCTGTATGAAAATTCCTATTTCAACATCACAACTGCTATTAACTTCAAAGGAAGCTGACAGTTCTGCAGTTATTAAGTTAAAAGATGGCCAACTTTCAGCTGGAGTCATTGCAAATTAATTCTGCCTTACAAGGCCACATTAGGTCATTTCCTGAGCTGGTGGTAATAAATAGCCCTTTCCATAATGTAAGAACAAATGAGTATAGTGAGGCTGTCCTGATGTGAAAACAGGAGGACCAGGCTAGGCTGGGCTCAGGGAAGGGCTGTAGGGCAGCCTGAGCCACCCACACTCAGACCCACCTCCAGCTGGAACCTGAATCTTGCCATACAGTGAACTCAGGTGCGTGTCCAAGCTGGAGTGTGGCAGTAGGTATGATCTCACAGTGCCTCTTTACAGCCCCCTTTACTTTCTCGTTTTTTGTGGGTTGTAGCTGCCCTTGCCAGCTATGGGAAAGAGATGGCACAGTGGAATCAAAATGGGCTGACATCAGCAGGTTTTGTCTTACAGGTTTGATCTCTATTATGTCCTCAGCTTTGAGGGGCATTTATTTATTAATGGATGTATAGGAAGGAATAGAGTTGGCAGCAACATGCTGTATAAACAAGCATCAAACTACTGACATTTTCCTTTCATGCCTTCATGCTGAGTAATTTGCCACAGCCATGTGAAAGCACTAGTTAACAAAGCCTAAAATCCAGGATTTTCTCTTCCTACTAAACTACTCCAGTAGCTTCATTTCTTAGAATGCAATGACCTCCAGGCAAAACATTTCCTCGAGTGGCAGGGAAAAAAAAATCCTGCCTAAACATCAGACTTGTGCAACCCTATCTCTATATACAGAGATGCCACAACATCCAGGTACATGGCCACCCTCTAATGCACTGTGAGTATTTATCCTGCATCTTTCATCACCTGCTGTCTTCCACCTGAGTCTCTTCCACTCATGGGGCAAGGACTGCTCTCTCTTTTGATTTGTTCAGGATCTAGTAGAGTCATGGGCCTGATCCATTACGACTCTAGCACAAAGTCTCCATGGTGTCCATGCTACGATCAGGATCAAATGACACAAGAGGGTGCAGAGACAGTTTTTCTGAAAATAGCAACAAAACCCAGGGGAGTTTTGCCACTACCTTTAGCGAAGCTACCAGTTAACCCAGAAGGTCCACAACTCATGTTGCAAGGTGAGTAGTAAGAAGTTTGCACTGGGCCTCTGACACCTGCCTTTCATTATGGGAACACAGATTTCCCTTTCTAGCATTTCTGCTTTTTAGTGTTGAAACCTCCATATCTGCATTCTACACTGGTTAAGTGAATTTCAGTGAGGACGGCACAGATCAATAATAATAATTCTCATTATTACTATTACTATCATTATCACTAAGTCAGTACAAAAAAAAGGAAAAAACCCAAAACCTCAGACTCCCTGATCAACACATGAACTTAGGTTTAGTTGTAAACAAAATGGGCTTGATGGCAGGCTTTTGCACAAGTCTTAGACAATCAAAGCTACTGATAAACAACAAGCATTGTTTGCCATGGGAAAACAGTATTTTTTGCTTTGTACAAAAGAAGGAAACCTGAGAGCTAGGAGAGCAACAGGGTGTCTCCATGGATGAAGTAGCATGTCTTACAGCACACACAGAATATTAGTAGGAAAACCTATATAGAGATGGCCATGCAGCCCATTGCACTCTCTCTTTGAGGGAGTGAGGAGAATGCAGGTCAGGAAGAATAGCTGGTGGATTATCCTTCCTTTGCCCAAATCAGGAAAGAACATAAAAGTGCTGCATATAATCTGACAGCATGAGGCCCCACAGGGATTCCAGGCTTCTCCAGCAGGATGTGAGAGCTTTGGATTCAAGGCCCTACATCCCTGATACCTAGCAGGCTATAGCTTTAGTCTCTTGCCCTGCCCCAATGATTATTCAGTTATTCATACAAGGTGAGAAAGGTCTGGGTGAGAGAGAATGAGAATGTCTTCTTTCAAGACAGCCAGTAATTTGATGGAGGGGCAATCACCTGGCATGTAAGAGACCCTCCTTAGAGCCATAAGAGACCGTCCCTAGAGCCCCTGCTGCAAATCAGACTGACTCAGGACTGAGGCCAAGCCACCAAAATATAAGTGAGTTCCCTAAGCTCTGGATTATTAACTGCTCTGAAGAAAAGATATTCTTTCACCATTAAACTTCTGCAGCTCTTTTCTGTTTCTTCTTTTAGGGGTAAGGTCAAAAAAAGACCTTGCCTTTTTCACCATCATATTTATCTACTATTGTAGGTAGCAAAGCAAAGTGAGGTTAAGTGGTCCAGTGAGACCCATGATGAAAGGTTCTATACAAAAATAAGACAGACGTACAAGTTTTTAAGTCCAGAAGGAAGAAGGTAGAAATATTGAAAACTGATAAACAACCGACATAAATTGAAGTTTCATTGACCCTGCATTCAGAAAATTGCACTTGGAAGGACTTTAGGAGTGCACCAAAGAATTAGAATCTTTGGGGTTATGATAAATAGAATTTCTTCATAAAAAATAAATTCACTTAACATAGTTCAACAAAGAATACAGGAACTAGTCAGGTGACACCGTAGATATCTAATATATACAATCAGGATAAAGATAATTTGTTCACACAACACACTGTAAAATAAATCAAGCAAGCTGATTATCTTCAGTTATACTGAAGCCAGAGATAATTGCTAATACATCGACACATGCTATTCATCATAACATTCATATCTTTCACCTCAGAAAGCAGCCACTCATTGTCCTTTGCAACCATTTAGACTTTTCCATTGCTTTGAGAACCTAGTATTCTTGTTGTCATATAAAATTCATTATGGCTACTACACAAATCCTTTGCAATCACAGTCAAATTTTCTGAAAATGGAAAGAAACCCAGCAATATAACCAAGTGAACCTCACAGAGCTCAAGGTCCCAGGAGAGCTGTACAGTGCAGACAATTAGTTTCTGCTTACCGGTAATGTTTTCCAGGCAAACGCAAGAGAATCAAACAACAACAACAACAAAATCCCCTCATAAACAAGGAGAATGGATAAGAACTCTGAAAGGGGAAAATTGCAAAGCATAGGAAGAAGAAAAATCAGAAACAAAATCTGAGATTATCAAAGCTTGCCTGTGTTTCACTTCTGTAAGGTCTCTGCATTTACTTCTACCTATTAAGGCATATCCACTGACATTTTGAAAACAACATTAAATAAAGCAGATCTGTTTGGAATAGCATCTTTCATTATTTATTTACTAGAAACCACAAACTGCTATGCAATGCATTTGCTGTGATTGGGGAAAAAAAATACTTTTATTACAGCCTGAGTCATTTCCTATTTTCTTCCATTACCGAATAATAATTTAACACAGTAAACAAATATCCACTCATTAAAGTTTCTTAGCAGACTAAAGCTTTGAGTCATTGTTCTGGCAAAATTTACTTCTCTGAAAGCTCTGTGAAATGCTTTGTGATCAATATTACATAGGTAATGAACACAGCACATGAAGATAAACAACAAATGTTCTGTGTTTTAGCACACTGAAAATCTGACCATGGGCTGCAGAAGAGCTGTACATTCATAAGGTCATGCTCATTTTACAAACCTCCTTTAGCAGCTCTCAGGATGGCAATCACCAGCCTCATCACCAGTTGAGCCTGAAACAACACTATGTGGGTCTCATCAGAAAAAAAAAAATCTGCTAATTAGTACACAGCTCTGGGAGGCAAAGTCTTGGGTCCACAATGGGCACAGAGACATGAGGAAATAAGGCTGAGAACAGCACACATAACATGGGCAGTGATGACCGTAAAATCAGAGTAAATGATTGAAAATTACCTCCTGACTGCCTTGATTAAGTTTAAAACAAGGCAGGGTTCAAATCAGCCATCCTGAGATACATGGTGGAGCGTGACCAGCTCTGTGGGACTGTATCTCATCTCCAGGGCAAGCACAAGTTCACAAAAGTGAGTGCTGTACGTTTAGAGATCAAGAGGGAGA
Organism: Dicrurus megarhynchus; assembly: GCA_013399195.1. Classification (NCBI taxonomy): domain Eukaryota; kingdom Metazoa; phylum Chordata; class Aves; order Passeriformes; family Dicruridae; genus Dicrurus; species Dicrurus megarhynchus. The sequence continues at coordinate 2,138,576 of VXAD01001941.1, read as the reverse complement.
ATAGAGGTTAAAAAGTTTTGGTAGAATGGAGAGAGGAAGCAGAAAGCCATTTTCAGGTGTTGTTCAAGACTACACATGGCAGAGCCAACAGAAAGTCTGCAGGTTCTGGCCTTCTCCTAAAACATAAAGGAGAAGACATGTGCATACACTTTTTGTTTAGATCTGTACTTTCTCCAGTGTTTTGGTACTACTTCGGTATAAGCAAGGGTTTTGCCATTTAGGATGGTCGCTATTTATGGGGCTCACAGAGGTCAGGGCACTACACGTGCTGAGTTAAAACTAGACCTGCTGAGATAATCACCAACACGTGTTCACGCTCAGGGTATTCAAACAAAATATAGAAAATTGCACAACCCTGTCCCAAGACTTGCAGTAACCAGGATGCTGAAGGCTGGAAAGGATACTGGGAAAAATCAGGAAGTGACAAAAGTCAACCTGTAGCACAGACTATTAAAACCCTGCTTTTAAAATTAGAGAACAAATTCTCTTGTCCTAAATACCTCTATCAACTTTCCCGTAATGATAGGAAGATAGTGCCTATATATCCATGCAAACAAAGTTTCAGCAGGCTTTTGGTAAGAGGGACAAACACAGCCCAACCTGGGCAAGCTCAAGTCAGCATCCCATCCCAGGAGGATAGTCCACGCGGCTACACAGTTAAAAATAGCTGGAGTTGCACCTAAAAATCCCTCAGGACAAGACTGGGGAAGCCAGGCAGTCTCTGCAGCATCTTCTACATCCATGCACCTGTGCTCTTTACTGGTAAGCTCTCACAGGAGAGCTGCTGAAGACTTGTCCAATTTGCAGCAAAAGCATTAAAAAAGAAAAAAAAAGTTCAACAAACAAATCAGGCCAGAAAGTCAGGCACAATCCTGTTTTTCCACATGGTACCAGTGAAGTATTTTGAAGCTGTCACAAAGCAGAGCTGCTGGCCTATGGGCAGGTCCACTGGAGACACGACTCCTGCGCAGCGACGTAGGAAAAGGTGGTTCAGCTGCCCCAGCCCCAGGGGAAGCAAGAGACAAGAAGCCACGGCAACACCATGGGCTTCATCAGCAGCACCAGAGGGGAGGATCTGTACCCACCAGCCTCCCATGACACTCTTTGTCCCTTTTCCCCCAGCATGTTCTGTACAAAGAGGATGCCAGAGCCTCCCTCTGAAGGATCTACTACAAATAAATAAGGTATTACTGCTAAGGCAGATAGGGATCTTCTTACAACTCTGATTTCTTTTAGGTTTCTTTCTGCAGGGTTAAGATGTCTAGAGGACTGAAAAGTCACACACACACCAGCACTGCCATATACAGTGAAACCAGTGGCTCTGAGGACATTTGGAAGCTCTCAGCTTTTTTTCATTAAGCATCTGGGACTGGTTATTTCTCAAAACATACAAAAATTTAACAAAGGGCACCCCTTCTCCCCTCCCTCAACTCTTCACGAAACATTTCTTTTTCCAAACCATAATCAAAATTTATTCAGCAGGTATTTTAGCATCTGGCATTCAAAGAGGCTGCGGAGGAAGGAACAAGCTGAGAGAGATAAGGAGGTAGAGCAGAAACAATCAAAGTTGAGAGGGAGGAGGTTCAGGCTGGTTTTGCACATTTCAAAATATTTTACATTCAAAGATAGGACTGTGAAGCTCCAGATGACACGGAGGTCTACAGCGATATTCTCCACTACAGTAATCTACAGCTCTGATACAAAATATCAGGGGAAGAACAGATGTAACAGCCAAACATTATAAAACAAACAAATATCCAGTCTTTTTTTTTTCTTCCTCCTTTTTACATCCTGAAAATTCAATTGGAATTGCCAATCTTCTGTCAGAAGTGGCTCCAGAGACTTCTGAGCACAGTTTTGAAGGCTTCCTTTTTATTTTATCATCTCTTTTCCACTTCTTCAGCCTCCTGTCTCTCCATTTAATTATAGAGGTGTCAATGAGGTTGATTAGAGCAAGGTTTTTAGGAGCCAGGGGACTGCCATGATAAAAATCTAAGGAGAGACAGTTCTGATGAAAATGTTTTATAAATAGCTACAATTTGCAAAAGAACTTAGTCTACTTAAGAAAAGAGGCCAGAGAAAAAGGGCATCTTAACTCTACCTACTTTTCTACCACTGCACGGGTCACATCACTGCAATTCATGATCTAGCCTTTGAGTACCTGGACATACCCATCTTTACAAAACTCACCAAATCCTTAAAACCTAAGGTACGAAACCGTTATAGCAATCCTCTGGTAAAAGTATATTAAAGCCCCTGCATGCCTGAATCCCCGAGCCTGCAATCCTCTTCAATGTAAGCACTCGGTGCCTTAGCTCAGGCTGTACCACAATATGCTTCTGAACTCTGTGGCTCCTCAGCACAGACTCTATTTGAAGAAACATGATAGCAGGCATTGCATTTTTTCTTCTCCATGTTTTTAGATAACTGGTATTCTTGACAGTACACATTGCAATATTCTATACTGAGGAGGAATTTTGTTACAAAGGCTCAAGGGACTAGACATGTAACTAAAAAACAGAGTCTGCACTGTTATGAACAGATACGGGCAAAAGACAATCCAGTCTATCTTTCTAACCTTATAAAGCAATCTACTTGCTCTGTTAGGCTCTTTTTCCAATAATGGCTGTATGAAGTTATTTACAACATAAATTAAGGCAATTACTAGCCTTGATTCCCACTTAGCCAGTCTACAATTATTCCCTAGCCTAATCTACTCTCACTTGTTGCCTTCACATTTTCCAAGAGGTGCAAAGTAGCTTGAATATAAACAGGCACGAAGCTCACTGAGGTTGCATCTACATTTGCATTTCAGTGTGAATCAGGAACGTGTCTTTTATGCAAATTTCCTGATTATTCCCACTTGACATGTGCTGGTTCATATCACAGAGAGATTGTGGAGCACAGGGAACTCAGGTACTTTTAGATTAAATTTACCCAGAAGTTCAGTTCAGGACTCCTCTTGATGTATTTCCACCACGACCAAACCTGCTGCCTCCAGGGCCTGACGAGAACTGGTGTGAGATGAAACCTCAGTGAAATGCACAGTGTGGATGTCAGCTCTGCAGCACTATTTGTCTCCCCAGATGTGCTCCCATTAGTCCATACTGCTCCTTACTGTAAGAGCAACCTACAGTAGACAACCTGAATGCTGGACTTGGGCAAAGACCTACAGTTCTCAGCTTAGCTCAGCAAACTGCGCCGCTGAAAACCACAAACCCACTTTGCTCTCTGTTAAATAATATACCCAGATTATGCTGATCTAAAGATAAAGCAACTGAATGAGGAGTTCAGAATCAGACATCATTTTGGTCCCCTTGTGTCACTCCAGTATCGTCCGTAGCAGCAATGCCCAAGAAGGCAACACTCAGTAGCACCTTTCAGGCTGCCCACAGCTGTCCCCGGGTCTGGACAGAAATTATAAGTGCTCGAGAGCATCACTTTAGGAAAACACCTAAAAACTCCTTCATGATTTCTGTGGGAGTACTTGTGCTACTTTCATATAAATTTTACGCAAGTATTTATATCCTTCTGGTAGTGTGAAACTGAAATGGTTATTAATTTCTTTTTATTAAAAAAAAAAGGAAAGACCAAATTTGGTTGTGTTAATGAGGACATAATTTTTACAATGAACATATCCTGAAAAGTGCCCAAACCTTGGGAAAAACAAAAAGGTCCCACTTTGCAACAGAACTTAAAGCAATATAGTCCTAGTGACCATTAAACAAGATCTCCTTCTTTCATGGTCATGGCAAATGTGTATGCTTCCTAGAACAAGGAAAAACATATTCCCTGGACATAAAGTAGATTTAGTATGTCCTGAAGAGGTTCGTAGGACATTTACTAGTACTTGAATTTTAAAAGTCAGCTTAAATTGGTAAGTTAAATAAACATATCTGCATCTAACCTTTTACAAAGATAGTAAACAAATACCCATAAATTTACCCACATATTTGCTATCTACAAGACAAAAAGCATCATCGTACTCTCCCGGGGAAAAATGCTCTTTTTTTTGACAGGACTTTTTCTTGTCAAGGACAGTACAAAGACAACATAATCCACAGACCACAGAATAAAATTAAATACTTAGAAGAAATCTCAACCTATCAAATAATCATTCTGTCTTTATAAGAACTGTCTTGTTCAAAGATGGCAGGAGTATATCTCTTCTAATTTGCCAGTTCAACGCCATAATTATATTAATGTTGTGTGTTTCCTGGCAGTTTTACTATTAAGATTTGCACCTATTCAAACATTCTCTTTTGCTTTTGATGAATGTGGATTTTCTCCCCCAACTCCTCCACATCTTTATTTGCCTTCACAGAATGGAATGAAGGATTTTCAAAAGTATATCCAAGAAAACATTTTTATTGTGGCAAATTACAGAAAAAAAAATACTAGTAAAGCACTGTTCCAGAAAAAAAAGTCTGCTTCTTTTTTTTTTTTTTTTCCCTCTGGAAAGGCTGAGCAACAAAGCAGGTGCACTGGGGAAAAACAAATCTGCTGGCTTTGCACAATGGAATGGAAAGTCCACTTTGTTTTATTACCATTTCAAGCTGCTTACAGACTTCAGTGTGGAATGAAAAAAAAAAAAAAAAAGAATTAAAAAAATCCAGATTTTTCTTGTAACCCTTCAGGAAATTCCCTTGCTAAAGCAGAGCAGTAGAGGTTTTCTCTTGTTTCCCTTTTCTCTCCTCCCTTTTGAGAGGACTGTTGTGATCTTGAAAACATAATCTGGGAAGAAACATCTGGTCTTCACTTTTTAATTACATTTAAATCATCTCAAAGGCTTTCCTGGAGGTAGACCTACCTACAAGGGCTTACTGTCAAAACTACAGGAGTTACGGGGCTGCTGCATAAATGGATCAACTGTAATGGTGGATTTGGGACCAGCCTAAATAAATAAGATCATGCCACGTAAAATTTCAGAAGCAGGAACTTCATACAGGCAGATTGGGAGTTTTTGATGCCGACAGAAGCATAGCTTGGGGAAGGGCAGGGAAACCTTCAGGGAGAAGATAGGGCCAGGGACAGAAGAAGCATCCCATCTGGATGGTGGGAATAACTCAGCAGCCTGCCTCTGGCCCCTGCCCAAACCTTTTTACATAGGGAGCAAGAGTAGTGCCTTGTAAAGGGCAGAAGCAGTGCCCTCCCTAAGCATTATCTCCAAATGAAGATGGAAGGGAGGACAGTGCCGTGGCGATGGCAGTGGGGCCGGGAGCCAGGCAGCCACGCAGATGGGCTGCAGCCGCTTGCCTTGCGGCTGGGACTCGCTTCCTGAGCCTCCCCCAGCCCAGGTGCTGACACTCGGGAGACCACGTGGGGAGAGCAGGAGAGCTGCCAAGTACAAGGTGTTACCCTGGACACTAAAATGCCTCGCTCCAGCTCTGAAGCATGCAGTAATGTAGATACGAGAGGATAAGGAATTCACAATTTGTTCGGGCTGTGATCCAGCAGAAACCACTTACGCAGGTGTATTACCAGCAGAGCCACCAGCTCCATCACACACAGGAAGTGAACATCCAGTTTCCCAACAACAGGATCCACACCATCCTGAGGGAGCAGGGGGATCATTTTGAGAAAAGCCCTTTTTCCTACTATCCATTTCCAAATTTCATGTCAACCTGGCCACAGTATTCCCTAGAGTGCAGTGGAAACACTGAACAACAACCAGAGAAAAATGCTTCCCTCCTTCTTCTCTCTAATATTTATGCTACAGTGACAAGACCAGGGCTGCTCTATGCTATGTTCTGCACAGACAGAAAGTAAGAAAGTATCCAAGAACCACAGGTATCAAAAGGGAAAAAGCTAGATGGAGTACAAAGATGGTGAGAGGAAATGAGTTCACCAGTGTCACACAGTAAACCACCAACAGAGCGTGGAAGAGCATCCACGCTATCCTGAATTTGTTGCCTCTTAATCTTTAAGATTGGTACTCTCTACTGTATCATCCATGCCATGGCAGCCCAGAATGAAGGACCAAAACCTGAAGTAGCAGATGCAGATACTGTTTTTATAATCAGTACTATGTGCCATGCTTTAGAGTACTTTGGAAACAACATATCCCGTGCCAGAGCCCTGAATCCCAGCAAGTATTTTGCCACTTTAAATTATCTAGTAAACAATGGTTAAATAGTTCTCTCTCTTTTAAAGCTCTCTGTGTACATATTTAGATATTAAATCTAATATGAACTGACAAGACAAAGTATTTTTCCCCTATTTTTTCCTTTACATGAACCTAATGAGGCTCTGCAAGGCTGTTATGCCTCAAAGTACCACCAGTGACAGATAGGTAAATAAATAAACGTGTCATCCACACACTTTCTTAAGATCTTTGCTCACTGTGTCTCTTGCTGGTAAGGTCAACCTGACATAAACCAGTTCTCAGCAGGCATCTCCCAGCTTTCAAAGAAGCACCGAACTCAAGCTCTGCAGATGATAAAGCACCTTGTGTCAAAACCAGTGCCTTGTGACTTTGGCCTTGCAGTTAAACCTCAGAGGTCTGTTCTGAAATGATGTAATCCACAAATTATTTTTCTTCATTACTGTTTTTAAACTTCATAGTGGTGAACAGATTAACAGAAAATCATGACAGGCTAGAAAAATACTTATGGGTAACAAAGTGAGAGCAGAAATTATTCTTAAATTTTCATTGGCCTTCTTTACTACAGATAATTAGCAAGATGGAAACAGTTGATGCTGTTTAAAGTAGCCTAAGTCTTGGCAGAAAAAAAGGTCCCACTTTGATTAGCAACCAAAATTGCAATAACCTCAGTTGTTTGGTGTTCCCAGGTGGCAAGGAATGGGTGTGACTTTTCTTGTCCAGAATAGAAGTGTGCTGACCCTGGACTTGATTCAGCCACATTCAGGGCATGGAGTTTCCCCAGCCTTTACACCTTGTGTTGGCTGCTGTTAGTTTGTACAGCCTTTCAGTTAGACACAAGACCTTTCAGTCCTGAGCTAGTTCCACAGCCCATTTAAAAAAATATTTTTTAAGAAGGAACAGCTCTATTAAATAACACTCTTTCAATGTGATCCTGCCAATATTCATATTCAATTGCTTGACCTGTAGTGGCAAAATACTTCATGAACCTACTGCTGCACATCCAGTAACCTCGCATTTGGCAGTGATGGATACTGCTGGCAGGCAGTGCTGTCGGCCTAGTCCAGCCACACAAGAAGGCCAGTTGGGGTGTGTATGTGGTTTCTTCACTACACTTATTAATTTCAGCAGCTTAGATGATATGTGATATTAATGGATTAGAGGCAAAGATGGGAAACATTTACTTACATTTTAAAACCACCAAGCCTTAAATTTGGGATGAGAAAACACAGAAGGAATCTCAGCTCAGAGGGCGACTTGCTTTTAAAACCACTGCAGTTAGAGAAAGGCATGTGTTTGGACAAGATTCATTTTAATGTACTAGGGGACTGATCAAGAGTAAAGCCCTGTCACACCCCTTCCAAACAGCTCATGAAGAAGTAGTCAAAAAGCCAAGTTACTTCACTCCCTCTCCTGTTCCCCCTTCTGAAACCCTGCCACACACAGGTGATGCACCTGATGGAAGGATGCCAGGGAAGTTAGGCCCCCAAATTAGGTTCACACACATATTATCCCTCTGACTAACCACCTACTGAGTAAGGTGGTTAGAGAGAGAGAGACCCAAACGAAAAAAATAAAATCACAAAAGAGGCCTGGAGCTGAGGTATCCTGAGTATTTTGGGGAACAAACTATCCAGGAATACAGGGTCTTGTACACTTCAGAGTGAAGAACTGTTAGGAAAGATAAGCAAAGAACCCTGGATATTCTGGGTATTTCAGAAGCGCAGAGTACTTGAAGCAAGGTTTTACAGCACAGGAATTTTGGTGTATGGGTTCTGTAATGCCCTTTGGATTTCTGTGAAGGAATATCCTGTGAATAGAAATACATGCATTCACAAAGGCGCACAAAGCTGAGAGCAAGACAAAAAGAAGCTAGCAATGCTGTAGTTAGAGCAGCACCACTGACAGTGGCATATGCCTTTTTGTTACCATAACATGAAAACATATGTACAATACTTACATCCTGCGCCAGGGAGCCTAAACCCTACAACATTATCTTGGGGTGAGAAAAACAGCACAGAATTTCTGATCTGAATGTAGCCTGGACAGGCAGAGTCCTCGGGATGAACAGCAATGAGGGATGGTTTTCTGCCTGCTGCACAATGTTTTGGAGGGGATGTTAAGCTCCAGCACGAATGAGGGCAGTGCCTCAGAGCTACTAAACCTCCTTGCCATGACACGATCCAGACACAGCGGCTCGTTTCCACGCTGCAGTTCTGGGCCTTCAATCCCTCTTCCAGCAATCAGCAGTGCTCCAAATGGAAACAGCGTTATGGGAATTTGTTTCATTAGCCTTCTGCAAAAGCATTACATGTTTCCTTCGCACTCCTTTAATCTTTAAAAAAGAGCTACTGATTCTAAAGATCTTGGCATCTCTTCCTTCTTGTGCACTAACCCGTCCAGCACAAGACAAGTTACCAGTACCTTTATATTTCTTTCCAAAAGAGTCTCTGGTTTCTAAAAGGAAAGGAAAATGAAAGAGATGCGATTCTTCCCTAAAGTCTCCATGGATATTTGTTTTCTCTAGAAGACTGTTTTCCTACATTTCAGCAAATGGCCTGGCTGTGTGACCCTCCCCCTCAGCACCTGGGAAGCACATTGTCAACTCTGGAAGTGTTTATTCTCTGTAGATTAAACAGCATTTGCTGGACGGTGATCACAGAAAGTTGTAAAAACAGATGGACGAAGATCTGTCCAGACTTCCAGAGCTCACCACGAGAAGGCTACTTACATAAAAACATTTTGCTGAAGGATCAAAGGATTTTCTTCCCCCCTCTCTATACTCAGTTACATGAGGTCTTTTATATAAACATGGGAATGCAAAACAACCATCATAAATAATGCCTAAATTCTGACTTTTGAAACTAACATGTCAAATTAGGCTAACAGAATTACTGGATTGGTTAAAAAAAAAACCCACACAAAACCAAACCAATCCTATGCATGTTCCATCTCCCATTTCACCTGCATCTTGAAGTCCTTTTCTTTTTTTCCAGATATACAATCATTCCATTTTACAATAATGCTATTTTCAATGAAAATAGCAAAACTATTTATTCTCACTAGAGCTCCAGATCACACTGATTCAAAAGTTGACATCAGTGTGCCCTCTCATGCATCAACATAGCCAAACAATGCGCTGTTTAAAAGCATACAGGCTTTCATCTAGGAATAAGAAATAGCATTTTTCTAGGTGGTGAGCTCAACCCTGAGCTGTGCCTCTGACAATGTCTCAAGGTCAGGCTAAATGAGAAGATGAACATGAGTTCTTAGAGTAGCACTGCTTCAAGAGGCTATGATGTGATGAAAGGGGGACACGGGATGAGCAAGTGCAACACCTTGGCCCTAGTGCTTGCAGTACAGGAACTGTGAGGTCCAAGTTCTTACTTTCACAGTAAGGACCTGGAAAAACTAGAGCAGTTGCAGGGGAAAAAGCAAGAAGAATGATGAAAGGATCAAAGCATTTGCTACACAGTGTGAGATGCAAGATGATCAATTTATTTAACTCATCAAAGAGATGGTTTAGAGGTGACTTGATCTCAGCCTATGAGTGCCCATATGGGAAACAGAAATTTAATAGATGGCTTTCCAATCTAGGAAAAAATTGCTGAGATCAAACAGCAAGAACCTGGTTTGTTCATATTATAAAATCATTTTCTACCTCTCTGCCACCAATTCCAATGGTATAACCATCTGCTCTTTCTTCACATACTTAAAATTGAAATTCAAACAGAAAAGTAACCAAAGAACTAAACAGTATAAAACAGGAAAGAGAATTTATGAACTACACGAACAGGAAAAACACCAGTGATCTGATCTGTATTCAAATACTGTTTTCCAAGCTCCGACTTCTCCTCCATTCCATGTTCATGTTTTTCTGCATTTTGTGTTTCTAATTATCTCATTCAGAACTCCTCTGCCAACAAACATTGGCTTTACACTTACCGTCATGCAGTCAGGTTTCTGTATTGCCTAAGAAGTCAGTATGAATAGTACCTGTACTTTGTGTACTAGGAAGCTTGAGTTAATCCCTTGCCTGGAGAGCAGCAGTTTTCAAACTGGAGGTAGAGGATTGCCATTTTAGTGGCCCTTGAGAGGTTATCGAGGGGACAAGATGATTAGCATTTCTGCTCCTATACAAAATGTGGCCTCCCATGCTTTTAGGCATTTTGTGATACTGTTTTGCAGTCCCCATGGGGCATGCATTTTTGTACATTTAAACAGAGTTGGGAGGTTGGGAAAATCTACTGTACAGGAATGTCATAGTGCTACTGCCCAGAAGGCAGCAGTACTTTTCGCCTTTCTTTGCTAAAGAGGAATTTTGTATAATGTACTAAAAAGGCTGAGTAATTCTATAAATTTGCACGTGCAACTTTCAGTATAACGTCCATTATTTTTTCAGAGTAATTGATGTTGTTTATTTTCTTCTATTATGGTAGTTAAGCATTGGGATTTGACAGACAGTTTAAAAATAAAACATAAGGAAACTCCCAGAATAGGTTTCAATCTAAACAAGGCAGGTAAATGCTGGAAAAGGGAAAGACCTCATGTCAAGAAGACCATATTGCCTGGCGTGGAAAGCACCAGCGTGATTGTTTGGAGCTGCATGCTTTCTTGGTCACATCCTCAATATCATTATGCTGTATCCACAGACTTATAAGGAAGTGGGCAATATGCCAGCCTTTATCAGAGAAGGATGAATGGTTCAGTAGTAAAAGCTGCTAGTGCAGTATAGCTGCATGCTGTACATATTTAATCCACAGGCACCAGCGCTGTGCAAGCTCTCCCAGACAAGCATTTTGCCTTGTGTGTGGGGGTTTTTTTAATACATTTAAAGCACTTTGTAAGAGTAATAGTCCTGAGATACACACAAAGAAAAGCGTTTGCCATACCAGTGTGTGAAATCCCTGAGCTGACAAGCTGTGTTGTAACAGAATAGAAGAACACCCCACACTTGACTTACCTAAAGAGCTCTTTGTGAGCAGCTGAGTCGGACTCAGAGTCCGACTTCGAAAAGGCTAATTAAGAGCTTTCTGTTGTGAGAAGTTAGGAGCAAATTACAGAAGTACAACAAGGGAGGACAGAGGGACATGAAAAGCCTAGCCCTCCACCTGCATGATCTTTGTAGGGCACCAGGGTGTGGGGACCCCAGCAGTCTCTCTGTACCTGCTCTGATCCCATGAGCAAACAGTCTGCCCCTCAGAACCCAGTGCAAGGATGGTGACAGCCTACTCCTTCCCTGTCTAGACTGTCACACTGGGAAAACTCAGACACTCCCTCTGAACAAATAAAATAGCAGACACAGGGAGGAATGAGAAGAATCCTCTCTCAGAAAGTCCCTCAGTTTCACCCCATACCATAAGCTGCACCTTGGTGACAACCGTGCCCCTGAGAAAATAATAATTAGATGAACATCCTAAGGGAAGAAGAGGTGATGTTTATAGATGTCCTCTGGATCTGACTAAAGTATTGCTTCTCATGGTCCTTGTCCTGCCAGCCCCTGGTGTGAATGTCCACTCTGGGGTGTGAGACCACGGCCACTCACTTTTCAACTGACACACGTATGTAAACATGCTCACAGGAAACAAAACATGCGGGAAACATGGGCAATTATGTCATTTACTTATGAGCAAAAGGAAAGCCATTTAAACAATGGAAGCCAAGGATGAGTTAAGCCTGTGTTTCATCTTTCTAATGAAGTAAACAAACTAATTTAATTCTTCTTTTCCCTGTCTTTGTCTTCCCTCCCTTCTCCCCTACTGAATGGCATCACACATTAATACGAGTTTCGAATGGGGTCCTTGCCCCTGACAATCAGCTCTTCTTGCTCCCTGCCTCAGGAAACACAAGATGTTTGGCTATCCCTCCTCTTTTAATTTATGGAAAAGAGCTACAGTGCTAGCAATTATAAGCAAGATTAATGATTTGCCAAGAGACCTCTTTGTACTTTCAACTACCTATACAAAAGCTGCTCTTTGTCTATAGAAAACAAATAGTGTTTTGAGAGAAAATATGACACAGTTACCAGACTGGAAATTTTCCCCAGAATACTACAGGTTGAATATTTTAAGGCAGTGCTACAGTAAGGCCTGCTTTGCACAGTGTCTGTTTGTATCAGGTATACCTTATGAAGCAGAAACTCCTCTAGCTTGCTCAAACCCTTACAAAGCAATGTTTCAGAGAGGGAAACCTCCATCAGAAAGTACCAACCACAATGCAGACACACCATGTAGCCAGTTAAGCTGCCTTAATACTAGTCCGAATTTTTTTCAAAATATTGCTACTTCAGAAATAGTTATTGGATCAATTAATCGTAAAATCAAGCTAAGGTAACTTTTTACATACCTTCTCTCTGTCACTGATAATATTTTTTGAAAAATGTGGCAATTTTTTCTAGGAAATGAGAAGGGGATCATGGCTTGCTATTACAATGAAAATATATTTTCTTTTCTCCAAGTCCCTAGAAAGCACTAGCATTGTTTCTAGGCGTCACTGTGTTTGCTATGAGGATTCCAAAATGTCCTTTCTCTGTGTTTAATTCTTCATCTTTGTGTCGCTTAAAATTTAAACAATTCCTTAATATATCACTGCATGAAAACAAGACAGAGGCTTGCAAAAATGCACTCAGTTATATTTTCTTAATGTGCCTTTCCTGCTGCTTGCCTTTTTGCTTAATTGCAGGAAAAAATTATGAGCAATACTGAGAAAAAGATAGAAGGGTTATTCAAAATAGGAATTGTGGTGCAGAAAAGAGATTTATATTCAATAGAATCATACATAATATGCTCAATAATGTTTACTATCTAATATAGCTCTAGCCTCCCATATACACATGCATATACAGAGTATAGGTATTTTCACTCTACACATCTGGAAAAAAACTAATAGCTTTCAAATCCCACTAAAATTGGTGAGAATTGCTGGAAATAATTTGTATCCTGGAATTATTCTATGACTTGGAAGAATAAACACTAGGACAAAAGAAATAATTGCAGTGACTAACAAAAATATGATCGATTTGTTAATAAACCCAAATGGTTTAACAGGGGATCATGCTTACTGCCTACATCTATCTTTCTGGGGGGGGAATTATGACAAACAAGGAGTCACTGTAGGTATTCTTCTTGTGACTACTCATCATTTCAACAATAAATTTATGCATAGTTTCATTTTGCTACTGACAGGCTCAGATTACCAGCAACATGGCGTATATACCAAACAGCTGCATCTGTTTTCCAATACAAACAGTTTATAAGAAAACAAACAGGTCTGAATCTTGTGCCTTCAAACATTGCTACCATATTCCTGGGAAAAATGTTCCAATAATTATGATTACTGCTACTTTATGTTGGGTACTAAAAGCCCTGGGTAAATGTGATTTTCTCACCATCTTTCTAAAAATGTATCTTTTCCTTTTACTCCAGGTAGTTAAACTAAATACAGTCCAACACATTTTCCCTCACACAAGTTGTGGGGGAACCCCAGTCAGCCTAAACACATATGCAAGGCTGCGACCATCTCTTGCTTACACATAGCGACATCAAAGTCACCAATCAAAACTAGAGTACGAGCTAAGACAGTTTATTGGAAACCTCTGACTAAGCTCACTGCACATGACCCTGTGCTCCATGGGCAGTGTCAGTTCTTTTCCTTAGCAAGGAGGCTGTGTTTATAGGGTAACTCTGTAGGGATTTCCCCAGGAACTCATTCTGTCCATGTTAAGAGCAAAATGAAAATCAGAGAGCTGAGGTTAGAAGAGAGTTGAGCTATAGACAGAAAACTGGCTGAGCAGTTCATATATTTAATTTTAAACATAGTTAAGCTCATCTTCTGACAAAAAATAATATGATCAATTACAATACTAGAGTTGCACCATATTTTAAAATATTTTTCTGAAGTAAGGCCAGGTTTCAGTATCTCATAGAATCTGGTAAAAAGAGAGAAGGATTTTCCTGCTAAGGCTGTGCAATGTGTTAATGTAAATGGCTTGTAATTCAGTTGCTACCAACAATAAAGTGCTTAAGAAGATGATGACACTAATGGGAGCACATGTAAAATGATGCAAATGGAGAAAAAAAGGCTAAAAATTGAAATGTAACCAAAGCATTGCAAAAGCTCAGAAAATAGTGACAAGATACATAAATAGAAAATGAGGTTTATTAATCAATCACAATGCTGTTTGCAAAATCCAATATTTTCTTCTTTCTTTTTTCCCCTTTTTTCATCAACATTTGACCTGCATTTCAAGTAGAGAAGCATACAGGGAGGGAGTGATTGCTGCATTATCTGTTATATTCAAGGATGAATAATTTGTCTTACAATTTGAAATTTCAGAAATAAAGGGAAAATACTTATGGTTAAAAATGTTTGACTAAGGCAAGGCAATTCATTATTATTTCTGTGAGCCCCAGAGTGGAGTCTGCAGAAGCCACAGGTAGTTTGTAGCTGGTTCTAGAGAAAGAATTTTGGAAAACTCTGCTTGATGTGAAATAAACAACTCTAATAAATGAAGGCAAGGTGACTATTTAAACAATTACTTTCTTTCACCATCAATGTAAATGCCTTCAATGAATGTCAACCTTCCTTCCAGAAATGTAAACCTTCAAAACTGCTTCTTACCTCAACAACAGCTATAGATCACCTGGCTATTGAGCGTAAACACACTGTGTTGTATTTAAAGTATGTTTTTTAAAACGCTGGGCATAACACCTAGGCATTAAAAAAGGGTGTTATGGCAGTGTCGTTACAGCACACAGTTTGCAGGTTGATTAGTAGAACACAGCATGTTCCCAACTATCCCTATTTCTGTTTTCTGCAAAGGAGAGTATTTACGAAAGAAAACCATAAAGCATGCCACATCTATCTACAATCAAAGGCTCATCTGCATTTTTCTCAGGATGGTGGATCATTTACATTCTAACACCTCCTGAAAGGTTAACGTTTTTTCCATAACTGCTTCCCTTTTCATGCTTCAAACCTAAGGCACTGCCACACACTGGAAAAGGGAATTTAAACAGGGAAGAAGAAATGCTACCAATGTACAAGAATAATGGAGTAAATTTCACCAGTTGGAAAGCAAGGGGCATTTCTTTTCTGCATGGGAAAAGGCCACATTTTTAAAGAGGAATCATCCTAGGCTTTACATCTGGCTTAGCACCAACTTCCCCTTGATGTAAAACAATTTATACACAAAGATCAGTACTTCCCCGTGGTAAAAAACCAGCTACTACAGAGTTCCATTACCTAGATGTATAATCATCTCCCATCATCTCTTTATGCTGGCAAACTTTTAGTGGATTGCATACACAAGGAGGACTCTTACCAGGAGTGCTATGAATTTACATAGCTTTTTTATCTGTCACCTACGGACCTGACTATTCTCACTACATGTAGGAATCAGTACCTACCATTCATGCATTTGCAAATCCTTCTGCCCACACAAAATCAAAAAGAAACATATTTTTCTTTTTTTATATCAGTTCTTCTTGCAAAAACTTCCCTTTTTTAAGTTTTTATTCCTCACTCTCAATCCTTTCTTAACCATCTTTTATTTTCACTTATGTCTTTTACCAATTACCTTTAAAGATGTTCAGGAAACCTCTAGATAAGCTGGTGACAGATCCAGGAGGAAAAAAAAAGCATTGCACCAATGGCAAAAAAATACGTGAAACAACATGAAAATCGCAAAGAAGGATAACACTTTCTCTTCTCAAAGTTTTCCACAATCAGCACTAACATACTTCCCATAACTTCACAAACTACACAGATAAGGCAAAAGCCTCATTATGTAATTAGATGAAATCTTTTAATGCCAAAATGTGCACTAAATGTCTATCTGACACCCAATAAATATGTGGGAGGCTTTCCATGTACTTCAAAGCTTACTGGACTAAACTCTGAGTGTGTGGGCTCACTTAATGAGCAACCTGACTTGTGCTCATGAGCCTGGCAGAGGATAGCTCCAATAATATGCAATCCCTACAGCTCATAATTGTTTAGATGCTGGAAAATGAAAATAATGAACTGGTAGAGACACGGCCCATGACACATTTGCTTTTCATGTATGCCACTAATCGAAATTTGTGGTGTATGATTGGAAGAATAAAGTATTTTTTTAATAAAAATATAGAAAAAAATAGAGCCTAAATTTGTTATCTGGAGTGGATTGACAGCTCATTCATAACTCAGGCAGGAAAAGCCTGTCATCTGTTTGGAGACATGCATAGAGACAATACAGAGAGAGGCATACTTAGGGACATTTTTACACCGCAGTGCAGGAGAAACCCAGACACGGTCTTGGAGAGTTCTCAACAAGCTAATTTAACTTGCTACACAAATTAGATATAGACCTAACAGGAATTCTTTTCTCCAAAGCGTCTTTAACCCTCACACACTCACTACCTAGTATCAATCTAAAGCGTCTTCAAAGCATCAGGTCTTGAAAAGATTAGGTTGAATTACAAACATGAGATTGGTACTTTGATTTACCTTGTGCTAAAATACAGCCAGCACACAACATTGGTTTTTTTACTGCTTTATGGAGTATGCAATTACATGAAATACACATCAAACTCATCTAAATAGCTGGCCATTTAACTGTCTGTTTGGAGCAGTTGCACACTTTGTCATCCCATGTGATCTAAAGCACAGAGTCAAGTCTGGCTGCTGTTTGTAATTTAAGATAGGTAGCTCTGAACAACAGGGCCTTTCCCCCTCCTCCCTCCCAAGCAAGGGAAAGCTCTTAAAAGGTCAGGCACCAATGCAGTTTACTGAATAAAGCTCAAGTTTGAAGAATGTGCCTTCTAAAGTGATTTTACTACCTGGGATGTAATGAGTTTTACAGGCTCGCTTTGTTAAATTGCCCTGACAATTTCCATTTCCACTTGCTTCAATCATATTAACAGAAGCTAAAGTTCACAAGTAGTAAAATATTTCAGTGTACTGAGTTGGGTCTCTAAAAAATAGATCACACACTTGACAAACATATAGGACATAGCGTTTGGCATTCCATTTCATGTTTGGCTTGGCATGTCTCATTTAGGGCAGGACAAGATGCCCTATCACAGTACCTCATTACTCATGGAAATAAAACATGGTTACACCAAGGACTTGACAAATCCCATTAAGTATGTCAGAAGGACAGGATTGCCCCAGTGACTTGGAATGGGAATGAAAAGGGAAATATTGGAGATGCTCCACTGAAGGGAAATGTACTTAACATCATAAGACACGAACGTATAAAACCTGGGTGAATAGGTAAGAAACCAGAAATCCCTCACTGAAAAAGAAAAGAAATGAGAAAAGGGACAGAAAAAGTGAAGACAGTGAGGATAAGTCTCGTTAATGAGGGGATAATTCTCTCATTAGAAGAGTACACACACTGCTCTATTACTACCTTGTGTATTTGCCTTTTTAAATCCCACAGTCCTTGGGGCACGGGATGGACCTTCCTCCATCTTTGCTAACTGCCCAGTGCTCCTTGGAAGGTACTGCAATCCAAACAACAATGACCAGCAAATGAGAGTTTCCCCTGTTCCAATGCTGAAATAGTTCCAAAAGTTTTTTAGAGTTTGCAGAATATAGGAAAGAAAACTTCAATGAATGATTATATCATACAAAGGAGGATTTGAAATATTGCATTAATTCAAAGGAAAAGTTTATAATGTGCAACACAAGAGGTTCACTCATGTATGTTGATTTACAAATTTTACTTCCCACGTGTTTTTCTACATTATTATACTTATGTGCCATAGCTCTGGCTACCCTGTAAGACACATAGGCACTATACTGAGATTTAAATTGATTACTATGACTTCAATTTAAAATGAAACTTGGTGCAACCAAGAGAAGAGCTGGGCCAAGAAATGTTTTTGCTAAGCTAACCCATACTAAGTGACACATAGAACAAACAGAGCATCTTGACATATCTGAAACATCCAACAGCAATCTACAAACTCATTGAGTGAGGGAGTCTGACACAGATCTTAAGGATGCTGATTAATGGACTACTGAGGCAAAAAGAAAAAAAAAGGAAAATCAATGATTTAAAAACAATTTTAAAACAAAAAAACTATGGAGTATCATCCAATTATTCTCAGAAACAATAATGCTGAAGCAGATTCAGATACCGTCAATACTTAACATACAAAACAAGAACAACAACAAAAAAAGCAGTACTTAAATAAATGCTGTATTCATCACTCATTGCTCCTCCTGAATCCCAGATTCCAGTAACTGGCTTGACAGCATGGTAACCAGATCTGATGTAAAAGATCTTTATTATATATATTAATCTGGTGGCACTGACTGAAGGTGGCAGACAGTATGTGATGGGAAGATGAGTGAATAATGGGAATACAGTTCCCCAGATCCCAGAGGGAATAAAAACCTGTAGCGATCAAGGTAAATCAAAGCCGTATGAAAAGAAACGCTCATCTCATTTAGATGCAAATATATCCGGATGCCACTCTACACCACCTCTAAACAGTATTGCACAGACAGTACTGCTTCCATTGTACCAACAAATGCCTGTCTTCGCTCTAATAATGTTCTCTTTGATGCACATGCTGTGGAAGAGTTAAGGCATATTTACATTCAATCAACAAAACTTCATCAGCACAGCAAGATGAACAGAGATCATATCCATAGCAGGCAGCTGACCTTTTCATCGCTCTCTCCCTGAATGCGCACGTGAGGCAGGCAGGCATGCACATGCACACCAGCAAACGAGAGATAATGCCTGAAATCAACTTCTGCCCAAGGCATCCTGATAGTTTCTCCTCTGGTAAGTATTTTACTCACTTTCAAGCACAGGATTTAATTTGTAACATCAACAGAGCTATGCACAGTGTCGGTGCTCCGGTAATGAGCATAGAATGGAATTAGAAGAAGGCAATAAATTAAAAACCCACATTTGTTAAATAAGTGCATTACCTTTATTGAAACCACCTATTTAGTAAATTACTTATTTACTAATTCACGGTATCCAGCCAGGTTCATGACCTACTCATCACAGACCTGTGTATATTGCAGGACTTTGGTCCAAGAAGAGGTTATTACACATCAACCACTTTTCAGAATCCATCTACATGAATATTTTTCTCTGAAAATACATGTAGCAATTCCAGGTTAGCTTATCCTTCAGTAAAGAAAGGATAAATCAACAATGTATTACTATGATATAATTTGTTTATGTGTCAGAACCTTTAGAGTTTTACACAGTTGGACCTTGATCCAATCCGTCATTCAGCATCTACAAATAAAATCTTTACACATACAGCGAGCAGCAGAAGTTAATAACACCTTTGGTGCTACAGTTTCAGCTTGAAAAACCCAGCACATAGCAAACTGTAATGGTGTAACAGGGCACTGGATGGAAAGCTTTGGTTACAAAGGCTTCTTTCTTACATTCTGCAGAATGTGAGAAGCTATTGACTTCTAATTTTTAGCAAGCAGATTAATTGTGGATTTTTACTTTGTTAGGACTGGTTTTGAAAACTCTAAGCTGTCTTAAAACACCTAAAGTATTTGCCTTGATGTACACTGATTATACAAACCAGTTGTGATCCTCTTTTGAAAAGGGTTTTCGAAGAAACTGCTAGAACTTTACTTATGATTTAGGTCCCAACATGCCTCAGTTGCACCTCCTTTCAGCTCTTCAGACTTGTGAGGGAGGAGACAGTTCATGGATTCAGCAGGTCAAAGTGCACATCACTGACTGTGGCTGATAAAGTGAGAGTTGCCCAGAAGGCCAGGTGCTTAGATTTTGGTTTCAGCTTGATGGGCCAAGCTGACCTCTGGGAAAATTTCTGTTATCTCAGCTTTGCCTTCAGGCTTCAAACTATCCACAGTAGGCATGGAAGGCCCACGCTGAGAGACACAAGAGTTTTGTGGAATGATTTAATATGGATATTTTCCTCTATTTGGGACTTGAGCTTTAAAGGCCAACCTTACCTCCATTCCCAAATTCTTCCAGAATAAAATCTTGCACCACACCACTAAGGGTGAAAACCAAAGTTTGTTGCTTGTTCTAACAAAAAAAGGTTTTGGTTGTTTTTGTTTTTACTACTGTGTTAAGGAAGGGCAGTTACATTATTGATGACCAAGAAGAACAATATCAAATATTTGAGGTTTTTTTGCCAAATACACACTACCTTGGATTATTTTTTCTAAAACAAAAACTAAGAAAAAGTGTGAATGGAATTAAAATTAAAAGATCAACAGAGATCATTTGTTGAACAAAAACCTTCAATATATTCCATTTCTGCTGCAAGATAAGATAATAAGCAGAGATGACATAGCGAAGTATTTTACATAGGTGGAATATTAGCTAGGGACCCAGACTGTGAAAATCTTGAAACAATCCAGCACATCTTTCTAACAAAAGACTCTATACTTATTATTGCCAGCTGAATATATGTGTTAACTTTGGGTCCAAAATATAGGCCTATGTTTTAAACCAACTAACTTCAGAACCACAAATGACTGCTACATGACTCTGAGCAATCTTATTTTTAAACATGATTAGAAGTGGCAGTACAACAAGGCTAAGGATCATCTAAGTCATGCAAATTCCCAAATTTGTGCTCCTACTCAAAAAAATCAAGTTCTGCCTTAAAACAACCAAAGTTGATTCCCTGAAAAATATTTGTACATGTATCTGTCATCTGGGTATTTATATTGGGACAGCAAGATTTCACAGTTGTCTAAAACAAATATAAGAGACAGATACATCTCAAGAGTGCATCTCTCAAGACTACCAATTTGAACAGAGTAGATCATTTCCGTAGCAAACATTTTGCACATCTCAAGGTTTTCCTCTACATAATATTTATGAGAACAGTAATTCTGACCAAAAAAAAAAAAAAAAAAAAAGACCACAACACAAACAACCAAAAACATGAAAGGAAAACTAGTAAAATACTCATTTGCTTCTTACAGCTCTATAACTTAGGCCTATATTTCTCACCATTCTGTCTTCATGTTAAACCTTTTAGCAGTCAAGTATCTGCATAGATAATAGAGAGTGTGTGGTGGCTTCTTTTTTTTTAAAAAGAGTAATCTTAAAGGTAATAAAAACCTGCCAACTTCATGGAACCTAATCCTCATTTCTTAAAATGTGAGTTTTTATCATAATTGAAGCAAATCTTCCCTTAGGGCAAAAAATTCCAAGATTTAATATGTTAGAAACCCATCTACCCTCTATTGCTATTTCCTCACATCCACTTTTCTTTGTGAAATGCAGCATTTCAGAAAGCATTTAAAGTTTAGAAACACATAAATATAACTTCCTTTCTATATCTCCTGTTTAGCTTACTATATTTTTGGAATTATACACAGCTAGAAATTAAGCTCTAGGACACTAAGTCTCTCCCAGCAAAACTCAAGATACTTGAGCTGTCACATTTATGGTGTTAAACAGCCAACCAGTTGATGTACTCACTAAAGACAAGCTGGAAAACAGATCTTTAGCTGTGAATGTTTGCAAGCACTTGTGGCATAATTTTAAAACTTGCGCTTATAAAATATAACATCTGCATTTGAATCTAGACCTGGTAAGGCATTCAGAGATTTAATTGAGCAAATGAAATTTAACAATAGAAAGTGCAAAATAATGTCGTTTATACACTTGATAAAAATAAGAATTTCTAATGCAAACTCTGCAGTGCTTATCAATTGACTAAAAGGTAGTAAAATATACATATTACAGCACTGCAGACTCTCTGAAAAACAGCATACAGCTCCACTCAACCAGATGTAAGAAAGATGGATTGTAAATACAAAAGGTATAGAAAAACACTATCAGTCAGTGGAATGCCACAAAAAAAACTGTGAATATTCTAGAAGAGAGACTTTGTCTGCCTAATGCAATATCCACCCAGCTCAGATCCTAAACTGCAACAGGATGGTGATAAGTGCGTAGGAACACCCTAAAAAAATATATTCTATTCACAACAGCAAAATGAAGGATGCAAATGTGCTATCATTCTGCTTTCCCAATGCTTTGTGTGGATTGACTAGAGTGGAAAAGACTAAAGTGAAAGGACTCCACTCACATAGCAACAAAGGGGAACATTACAGAAGGAAAAACATTTGCGAAGGCAAAGACCACTACTAAAAACTTCTAAAATATTAAATGAAAGACCGACACAATGGGTTATCAAACAAATACCAGCAAACAGGCAATAAATAGTATTCACAGGTATCATTCAGTGCCTGATCTGATCCATGGACCATTAAGACCAAGTGACTTGAGAGTGCTGTGTTTTGTGGGAGGTTTCCATCACAGTATAAAGTGTTTCAGGTCTCAGCTACTACACATTCAAAGGACCTCTCAACAAAGAAATGGAGAAACCTTTAGTAAAACCCAGTATAAAAGATAAAGTACTACTAGATGATGCTCCCAGGAGGAAAGTGCCTAAGTTGCTACTTTTTCAGACTATGTCCTTTAGATAAGTCTGCACCAGGCTTCCCAGATGCCTTGGGATCAAAGAGAGCCAGCACAATAGTCACTTAGAGGAGTGCAGAGAGGTGCCCCTGTAACTAATCTAATTGCTGACTGACATAAAATGTTGAGCCTCTTCAAGGTACCCCTGTAAGCCAATCTGGAAATTACATATATTCTCGACAGAAGTAAATAGCATGCAACAATGTAATCATGCAAGATGAAACTATTTATTTAAACTTCAAGCAAAAGCAAAGCAGAGTCTGCATCCAACACTCCTTTTTAACAGAGAAAGCCTGAGTTCAAGAAGACTCAGAAGATTGATCATACAAAAGAGAGCAGTTATGTATTTCAGCTAATGAAATTTTATTCTGAAAGGGAAGCATTTCCATTGCTCTAGGCTCAGCAGCCCCAGGAGAAAGGGCAAGGCAGTGAGACCGCTGCGACCCCATTACAGCCAGACTTCAACCTGGTTTGGATCAGTTCTGGCTCCCTTACCAAACCCACGATTTTACCATGTGAAATGTGCTGTGCAGCGAGAAGGCAGGCTGAAGTGAATTAGGTCATGCTATTAGGAGTGGTGACCTTTCACTGATGAACAGTTTTTAAGCAGGGGAAAAGATTTTTTGGAAGCTAAGACACTGCAAAAACCCTCACTTCACTGACTCCACATGCTGCTTTATGCTGCATCCCTGTAATAAAGCAACAGAGACATATAAATGATAGTCCCAGCTTTCCATAACAAGCTATAATTGGAGTAGGTGACTAGGAAATGTTTAGATAAATGGTGGGATCATAACCTTTTATGCAAAATGGACAAATAAGTTATGGAAATATCTGGGAAACCCTGAGGCTGTGTAGCTCTACTGCAAGCCATAGGCACAGTTAAAGCAGACAGTAAATCACTAAATCTCGTCTCAGAGTTTACAATTTTGTTGTTGTTTTTGAGTTTTTTGCCAGCTTTTGCTGACAGATGGAAAAATACTGGCTGATTGCGACCAAGATTTTATTTACCTCCAATTTCCTTCCTATTTCTACAGCACATTCCTAAAAAAACACATAGTATTTTATTCTCAGTGCTTAGAGGTATTACTAGCAAATAGTCATACTCTAACAGCACATATTACAAAAATACCACTATAATACTTTTCGCTACTCATGAGAATCTCATTTTATTATAAAATTTTCTCAAGATTATTTCTAAATTATCATCTAGGAATGTGGGCATACCTTGATATAAATATAGTTTCTTGGATACTTAGCAGCTAGGCACACACAGAGTAAAACCCCACATGTCCATATACAGACAGACAGAACTGTCATACTGCACTGGAACAGCATCATCTATCAACTAAGTGGGGTAGTAAAGAGCCTTTGAAGATGGGGAAGCCTCTCTTCAGGGTGTCTTCTCTTTCTTTACCTGTCTAGCATGTAAAGACCAAAAGTGATCCAATTGCATGAAGAAATTATGTCTGAGACACAGGCTTCAGTCTCAAGTCAGAGAAATGTATGTCCATTTTTTCTGAGGAATTCAAAGCCAAGCTTTCTAGCACCAAGCCCTAATTATCCCAATTCCAAAGTTTTCAACTAGAAACGAACATCTTTCTTCACTCTCTCTTTTCCTTTTTGAATCTTGATAAGAATATCAAGATAGCAGATGACTGACAAATGGTAATCATTGAGCACACTTTGTTACTTACTGGCACCCAGATAAACAAAGTTGGATCCATTTTACAAAGGGAAAAATATACCTCCTACCAAATACTACATCCATATTCTAACTGTGCGCTCACACGGGGGAGGTCCAACTTTTCCGACTACAAAAATGCCTTTACAGCTGCTTTCATCAAAGTTTTCATTGTTCTCCGTGGTTTTTGAGACCGCAAAGTTATGAGGCACAGTAGAGGAAATAACCATTGCACCTCCATTAATGCAGTGTAAGGGGTGTCTTTGGTAGGGGTAAACCTCCCAGACGTACTCAGTACATACCTTTGGGAATCACAGAAAGACTCCATCTGCCTACACAGTCCAGGAACTGGCAATTTAGGTTCTTCTATGCATCCTCCATTTTGAACTATGACTAATAAAAGAGTAATTTCCTTCCATGAGCTCTTGAGAAAGCAGAATACGAATATACATCTCCCCCAAATAAGGATTCATTGCACAGCATGACATCTGCTGCAGTGGTTTCCTTGGTTTACATACGAAGGCACGTGCTGCAGCATTGCTGGTTACATCATGCCCAAGCAGTGGGTGCAAGACAAAATGCACAGGGGTGCTTCAGTAGCCCCCGGCAAAGACAAAGTCCTCAAGCCTGCTGACAGAATTGGCCAGATATTGATCCATTGGAATCATCAGTTTCAGGTATTGTACAGCAATATGACAGATACTAATTTGAATATTTAATCTAATATTTAAGGAAAGCTGTGACCAAACAATCCAAGACTTTAAGGCAGGCATTTATAACGCCTTATTTATACACAGATGGAGGGAGTTGGGTATATTTCCTTTTGACACATTGAACATATGTCCTCCTACTTGGGGTTGTGCTTCTCTTCACTTGCTGCTTTAAAGGAATAGTTCTGTTACTTTTTTTTAGCACTTCAATTATTTCTGGGGTACATTTTTCTAAAGCTGACAGTTCTTATTTAAAAAATTGATCTTTCTAGGTTTAATCAAATATGTGCATTTATCCTTGTGCAAAATGAGGACTGCCTCACAAAGTACCTGATACCAGGCAAATGTACCCTTCCCCTATGTGTCCCATTTCCCATTTTCCCATTTCCCAGGCTGCAGCACTACACAGCATTAGCAATACTTGCCTCATGTCCAGCATATTGATATAAAATGACCCTCTAAGCTTCCTGTCAGCTCTGCTCTCATATTACAAAGCCACTTTAACAGGCTTCACGTTCATTACTTAGCAACTGCTCCTTGCTTCTAAGAACCACATCCTTACTGACGCATGCACATCCTGGCACATCTTTCTTAAAACTGGAAACAGAACAGGGATTAAGGGAAGTTATGATTGCATTTCATAAAATCGTAAGTGCCATGAAAAAGATTCACAGGGAACAAGAGCCTTCTGTCTCTTCTGATACAAGAATTAGCAAGCAATCAATGAAATCAACATTGCAGGTCTAGAGCAAGCAGGGGAGATGGATCTTTGAAGAACATGAAGTTAAACAGAAGAATTTCTAATGGCTGGATGTTGTGCTGCCAAAATTTTAAATGCAAAACAGGCAGCATAAATTGTTTATTTGGGGATGGGGAGGCAGTTCTACAAATGACTATTCAACACAAGCTGAAGAAATCCCAAATTGCAAATTGCTAGAGGCTAAGAGACTACGCTGGGGAAGTATCCTCAGATGCTTGTCTGGTTCTTGCACTCCTCTATTGGCATGTGCTATGGTGCATTATGAGAAAGAGAATCTGATATCAGAAGGAACTTTATTCTGGTCTGTCATGGCCAGTTTTACATTCTTATATTGCTTACATCTATTTTGATCACATCAAAGCTAATTTATCATGACTACAAATAGAATTCAACCGTTCATGTCATCATAATCTCCCTTTCTGAGCACAAATATATACAGGAAAAGGACTAAAAAGTTCAGTGAGCTGCCCTCATGACTCCGTATGTTGCATGTAGCATGAGGACAGCCTAATTTCATATTTTTGTACAAAGGAAAAACAGAGGTTCCTTTTATAGTGACAAAAAATATCATTCATTAGTGAACAAAACTGCATCTAGACCTAAATTTATTTTGATTACACACAAACCACTCAGACATGTCGGTTGAACGGGAGACAGTCATTAATAAAGAAATAACAAGCAGAGTATTCACTAATACAGTAACATTTAGATATTCAGAGGGGGATGCAGAGGTGCACAGGGAATATCTATGCATATTACTGGTAGATTTGTGTTTACTGGTAGAGCATGCACCTGTGTATTTCCAGGCTGATGAGCTGTTATACAGGCACTCACATCAGCTCAGAAGAAATGCTACTGAAGTTTGCACACCTGCTTTCCAAATCAAACCAAATAATCTGAAAGTGGCCCAGTTTTCACACAAACTGCATTGCTTTTTTGAAGCTCTGTCTCAGTCCAGACCAAGTGGTACCCCAAAAAGCATGCACATATCCTCCTGCTGGTGGTCATATGAATCATCATGCTAGATACAATGAATTTTTGTTTCTCACCTTACAAAAGCATTGTCCTCAGGCTGATCTACAGAAGAACATAATTAAATGATATGTCACTGAAAGAAAGGCTATGTCCATTTTCTACCACAGTAATATTTTCTAAAACCACAGATCATTTCAGAGTGTGCTGGGTTTTTCCTGGTGAGGAAAGCTGTGCTTACTGAATTTAGAACATAGTTTTGCTCACTCTGAGCTGCAGATTCCCAAGCTGCATAGTTGTGGTTGGATAACTCCTCTGTGGGGAGTTTGGAGTTTCCTGAGTATGGAGGCAAAAAAGAATTAATCTGACTCCAGTGTTTAACTCATTTGCAGGACTCAGATTTCCTGTTCTGCAAACATAAAGGGTTTGCAAAGAGTGTGTAAGAGCTTCCAAGATGTATAGCTGTGTGAGTGCTAAAGATAGGGAGCCCCATTCTTCTCCCCAGCTTAGATTGCCAAAGCTCTGTGGATTTCAGCTGTATTATTACCAATTCAAATGTGTTCCAAGTCAGAGGAAAGTCAAGAACAATGTGTATTTATGAAAAAAGGCCAACTCTTGTTTGGCTGAAGTTCATAACCCGAAAAGAACCCAGTAATTCCACTATTCTTCAGCCTAAAAGTTGGCTACATTTTTCACTTTCAGCATCTGTTCTGTGGTGCAAGGCATTAATAGCATGGAGGTGGATATATTTACTGATTGTTTGTATTTTAATTTTCAAAGGCAGAAGAATGTTTTAATGTTAGATGAAGTTACAGCATGAAAAAAAATCAAGTAAATCTAGAAACTAAAGCAGCACTTGAAAAGGGAAGGAAAATACCATGGCCAGGTCTATCTGAGGTGATAGCTAGAGAATAAACATGATTGTATGTGCTGTAAGATTTTCTGAGCTAACTTAGCGGTTAAGAAAGATGCTGAGCTACAATTTTTGGGAACAAAAGAACATAGTACTGACCTAATTCCTCTGAATTAGCCAACAGTAAAGTTCCATTCACTTTCAGAGAGTAGAATTATGTCAAGTTAAGCACTTCTGAAAACCCTCAAAGAAATTTTTTGTTTATAAATTTGGCAGGTGTGGTTCAAACGCTGTCGATGTGCACACCCTCCTTCATGCTGATCTACATGTTTTTAGGAGCAACACATGCAAGTGTGAAAGGATTGCTGTATTTTAACACCCCCAGGATTACCTGATGTTCTTTCAAGAATGGCTTAAGCTAATGCATTCTATATGGGCTTGTGAATGCACATCTAAAAGCAGAAAAAGGATCATAAGATCATTTCAGATTGGCTACCATACAGTTTTCAGGTAAAAGCATGAAATTTTCAAGGCTAGATAAGACTAGGAAGTCCTTCCATTGATGTCATGTATCTTTGCTATCACCCTAATCCATCACTGCTTGTGCAAAGCTGCTCACTGCTTTAGTCTTGATTGTCTAGGACGCTCACAGGACGCTGTCGTCTGCTACTGCAGATTTTCTGAAATTTAAAGTTAGCACTTTGCTAGCACATCTGTGATTTGAAACCTGAATTTAGACAGTGTTTCATCTCAGAAAAGAAAAACCACCAAAAAAATTCCAGGTTTTGAAAGGCACAACTTCCTAAGAAATTTTGAGATAAAACCTAATACAAATGAATAACTTAATTTGTCAATGCTCTTGCTTTGTCAATTATTATCCTTTAACGAATGGAAAAATATCCTATATTTACAAAACCTGCACTTACGGGCCAGCTCCATCTGGGAAACTATGATTCCCCATTCCAAGAGCAAAAGACAGTTTATGCAAAACACAGGTAAGCAGGCAAGAGAGGATGAGGACAGCATGACTTTGATAAGTAGCAGTACAAGAAACCTGGAACTTCCGGTCAGTGCTTCTGCAGGACACCTTTGATATGGCAGACTTGGTAAAAGGAATCAAAGGAGAGAGACACTTGCACGTGTAATTTCCAAATCTAAACTGAACTACCTCTCATTTCCTTCCAGCTATAACTTTTCATCGTCATTTAACCAGGATTGTTATCAACTCAGTATTGGTCAGCCAGTACACGCTGTGCAAAAGCACAGGGAGAGATAGTGCACATTTTAGGAAGATAAGAGGAGAGCTCACTGGAGAGTGCTCCACACATATACACAAGCTGTGTGTGCCAAACATCTCTGACAACTGTTGCAGCAGCAGCAGCCCACGCCTGGCTGTGCAATTCATTCAGAAATGACGTGGAAGGTGGCCAGTACAGCCATGTTCTCAGCTTCTCCTACACTGCTGAGCATGGCAAGGTTTCCAGAGGCACCAGCTCCTGCTCTGGCAGCAAACGAAAACAGTGTTTTATAAATTGCCGACACAAATATTTGACTTCATAGAACAGTTCACTGGGGATGGGAGATCCGATAATTAAAGCACAGGAGTAAAACAAAGCCTGACAATTTCAATGCTGAGCTCTAAAACTCCTAGAATCCCACTCTGGTTTCAAAAGGAAGCTTAGCTCAGTCCGTTAACCACAAATATTACCAAAAAACTCAACCAACCAGTATCCTGAAGTTTCGTTTGCTAAAATTTGCAGACATCTCAATCATGAGTTAGAAAACCAGTATATCGTGTATAGGCCATATTTCATATTTTGTAGGGATAGCATTCTTATTATTTTCATGAATTTTTAAACTACAAAAACAAACAAAACTTTTCATTAAAAACCTAGATTAAAAAACATTGGAAAGAAGGGTTTTCATCAGAGTTTTTCCATTTTAAGGATCAGCCCTTTAGAGTACTGGTGTCTGACAGAGAAAAAAAAGGAAGTAATTTAAAAAGAAGAGAAAATGAAGCTGAAAACTAAGCAGACAGAATGAACTTATTTGGTCAGCTGACTCATACCAGAGCAATGCTTAAAACCTACGCAAAAGTCTGGAAAATAAATAAGATTCTTCTGTGGGATTTCCTTTTCCTTGGTCCTTGGAGAAAATCTATTTAACTATACAGCAACCAGCTCTCTGTTCCTCTTTAGAAGCTCTTGTTCTGTGGGAAACAGCTCCCTTTTATCTTTCACCTAGATGGTGATTACTCCCTGCATTTAAGCTTCTGCATGATGGAGAGATGAGAAAAATATCACACAAGAAGCAAAATTACTTTCTGCCATTCCCTTGTGGAGGAAAACACATCAGAGCCTACTGGCACAGCCCTTTTTCAGAACCAGTTCCTGCAGTGTACTCTCTAGATGGCAATTACTGCAGCAGAGTAGTCAAGAAATGGTTCCTTGGACTTAAGACAACTGCCAGCGCTAATTAAATATTCCTTCAACATCCGCATTTTTCACGCAGGTCTTGAGGATGTCTAAATGCATTATACGTACAAAAGGAAAACCCAGAGAGGACACACATCATCAAATACATTTTTAATCCTTATAAAAGCAGGATTGAAAACACTTCCTTTGTGAATGCATTTGTTTCAACGCTCCTGATGGGCTGCCAGGTATTAAAGAAGCAAGAACCCACCTTTGCCTGAACTTCCACATCATGCAATCTTACAGCAGACTAGAACAGGAAATAAAAAATGGTAGAGAGGACCCCAAAAGTCTGTGAAGGTATAAACTGATTGCACAGTTCAGCTGAAGGCTGACACAAGCTCAGATGCTCAAATTTATTTAGACAGCAGACTTCTATTGATTTTTCAGGTGATTTAGACTCCTTGGCATCATTAAAACTTACATATAAAGTAGATTAAGAAGTGTCCTCATGAATGTGTAATTCTGGGTGAAGGACTATTGCAAATCCCAAGAATAGATGTGGCTACAGATTTTATTAGAACACTGATACATTTTTCATGTGTACTAGGCTTCCTTGCCTACTTGTCTGAGCCAACTCCCATATTACTAAGATTCTCCTTATTAATTTTCCATATTCTGTCTATAATATTTTTCTAGGAAATGCAGGAAAGGAGCATCTGGAAAAACCTAAACTGATATATAAATCATGCACATAAGCAATATTTTTTCTGTCATGTTTCTGTAGTCCCTAGCATAAAGAGACAACCAAATCAATAATTCCTGTGAGATTATCCAGAGGCATATCAGTTGTGCCATTTTTAGTAGGAAGACAAACCCAAAAAACACCTGGACTCTACAAGCCTGAACAAGCAGGCACCACATACACACAAATGAATCTGCATGTCCAAAGGCACGCAGGAAGCACAGAGCAAAATAAGCCAGGCCAGCTAGGAAAACATCCCTCAGCAGCTCCATAGTATTAATTCTTCTCAATAAATGAAATTCTTCATAAGCACTTTTGAAAAAGATGGACAATTTAGATGAACTTTACTGGATATGGGACAGTGGCAATAGTCCGAACTCCTGCTTCATGTACCTGTGAGAGAGAAATGCTAAAGAAGTCAGGCAACGACACATGAGTGCACAAGAGCCTCATACAATTTTCCTGTGGGTGGGAGGTTGTGTAGGTCCCTGTCCCACCAAGTGGGCAGCTGTCCATGGGCCCATGAGACCTCATCTCCTCAGCTGCCACCCCTACCTCTGCAGGCATACTACTGCTGTTCCTCTCCCTCAGCCAAATCCTCTCCTGCCTGCTTCAAACCAGAACACAAAAAGAGATTCAGACATGTTTAATGGTTGGGGTTTTTTCCCTTTGTGGGTTTATGGGGTGTATTAGCCTCAACAGAACAAGTTTTCCAACACTGATGGGACTTGGAGCATCAATCCACCAGAGTTTAACCTTCTTCCAGAGGCAGCACTCTGAAACAAAATCAGCCAAAATGGTGTCCAAATGCTATAAAAAAAGAGGGAGGCGGCTGTATTTTAGCAACGATAAAATGAGTGTGTTTTACTCAAGTCTCCACAAGATACTTCTGCTAGCCAACATGGGTGGGGGTTCAGTTCTGCTTTTTGTTTTTCAAAGAAGATTCCTGGATTTCTAAGAGAAAAATTATATTGTGTTAAAACTGAGAAAGAACCACTCTTTCCGAGCAAGACTTCTCTCCAGGAAAACATCACAGACAATACCGACACTTCAGCATACTTTCTCTCACTACTGAAGAAGGCCAGCACATCGCAAAAGTTGGCCAATGCCTCTTTCACCTTTATTCAAAAGCAGCCACAGCTGGACTGAGATTTTTGACATTTGCTGAACACAGGTTACAGTCTGTCTTCTCTCTGGCCTCTACACGGGGCAGTCTCACTGCTTTGCAATGCAGAGTAAAACACAGAGGACACTGACACTATGAAAGTATGGCACACAAAAGGTTTAGGGAATTTCTTCAGCCTTAATTATTTTTATTTTTATTTCGTTTGAGAACCACCATTCACCTCTAATTAAAGCAGCTCTTGAAGTAAAACTACTCCGGATAAACTTCCAGAAATGCAGGCTAAATTATTTTTCTGCCCCTTTCCTCAAACCTCTTTCTGAGCCCTCACTGGTAATTTAGACACTGGCAGGTAACACTGTCTTTCAGTCCTGTTATGCAACTTGGCTTCCAACATGTGCAAGAACTAACATGTTTCTCCAGATAGATTTGCTTTCCCAGGCTCCTGCCTTCTCAGCAATGTGAGGTACTTTGTGTGGAGTCATCTCAATTTCCTTTGAAACCCATTTTTCTAAATACTTAGATTTTTTCAGAGATAAGAAAAGTCAGTTGTATATTTATCTTGAGCTATCAAACACACTAAAAAGAATCTATCTGAGATTCCAGGCACCATGGCTAAATAATAAAAATACAGTCAGTCTTATGCAAACAAATGTGTACACACCAGCCGCCTCAAAATCTCACAGGGCAAAAAACTACTCCTGCCACAGATTCCCCAGAAAACAAACCAACCAAGGGTTGGTATAGCCCTTCCCACTCTGAAAACATCAGGCTTTGCTTTTAGTCCCTAAATATTGGACAATCCAAACCACAATGTTTTAAGTCACTTTCCTTTTTCTTATTTCCATGAACACAAGCACTGCAATTGTTCATTGTTCTGAAACATGACAACCCCAAGCATAGATTTATCTTTCAATCCTATCTTTAAATCTATAATTTTAAATCTATAACTGTACAGTTTTATATGGATTTAGATTTTTTATAGATTTATATAGATTTACTCCTCTCTAGAAATGACTATTTGATATCAATCATTAGGACAAAACATATCTCCTGTCTTTGGTTTCTTTGCCACAGCTTGACTAATGCATCAAATTGCCTATATTTTAACAAGGACATGCTGTATATCTGAGAAATAAAATAGCAAAGTCTTTAGTAGATCACATTCTTCAGCTTGCCATCTTTTACCCATTTGAAGCAAATATTTTTTATCACCACGTGTCAATAAAAACTAAGAGCCAATAAAACAGCCTAGCTTGCATTGTGGGGCGCTCTTAAACAGAAATACATGGATGTCATCCAGTTTCTTGCAGGCACAGTGAGTGTAATTCAGTAGAAGGCAAAAGAACCTCATTTACCAGCAATGATTTTTCTCTGTAAAATAAAAAAAAACCAACACAAACCAAAACAGAACTATGTTTTCACTAAGACATCATTGAAAAACAAAGGTTTGAACCACCAGCATTCCTTTAAGTGGAAATCTTCAAATCTGATTGTTGTTTATTAGTTGATTTCCCTCTTTTTTTGTAATTACCTGTTTGCTTTCACTGTTTTAGATTCTAGGACAGCATCATTTCTACAGAGACTAAACCAGGCAATATTAAATACTTTTTGTGATTCTCAGGTAAGGCATTTTTAAAGTACAAAGCAACAGCTCTTTTTGCTGCCTGATACAGTCTAGAGCCCAAAGACACATCATTCCACCTTCAGAAAGGCAACAGCTCGACCACACGACGGTCATTACTATAACCCCTGTCTCCCCATCAACCTGTTTGTCTGGGGACAAAGGACAATTCCAAGAGTGACTGAGCTCACTGCGCTTGCTATGGCTCCTACAGCCTCTCTGAACAGATGCCAATCACCTCCAGACAACCTTTAGAAACTATTCTTTCAGCAACCTGCTACATTTCCATTTATGTCCTCAAAATAAAAAAAACCCCAACAAACAGGAGAAGCCAAACCTAGGCAGATCAGCCAGATTTCCCTTATGCTCAGTCAATTACTCCTTCAGAGAAGCCTACCAGCCACGTCAGAAAAGAGTAACTTTTCCAAAGCAAAGGAACCAAATGAAGGCAACTGCAAGGTGAAGAAAAGGCAACTCTTTCACTCAGCAGTTAGCAAAAGCATTTCCAATGCTCTTCCACTCCGGTGGTCTGTCTTACAACCCTCTCCAGAGAGAGGGGCAGAGAGAGAATCGGATCAGAGCCCATTACATGAGACAGCTCTCAAGAATACAGACAAACCATGGGATGAACAAGGCGCTGGAGCCAAAGGATGAAAGAATCTTTGGAATAAACAATCCAAAACCTTAAGAAAAACAGGAGCAAAACAAATCCTTGGAAATTTAACCCAACAGCTGAAATAATCCTGTAATAACATGGTTCTTCTTACCTTTGCCATCTGCGCCTGCACGCCATTTGCTTTGAGAGATGCTACTGCTTTCTGTGCTGCTGCGGGACTGTCAAAATCTACAAAACCATAACCTGAAAAATAAACAGATAAATACAGATTTTCACTATTAGCCATGTGTATTAGCACAGATAAAGATTTTATTTTCAAAAAGAAGGAAAATCTTTCCATTCTCTCATATTGCCTCACAATCTTCCAGTAGCACTGCCACCACACCTCTACTGGTCACTTCTTTTCTCCTGAACCTAGTGGGGTTTAAGGGAATGCGGTGACCTGATGCTTCAAAGTGCCAGAAGATATGCAGCAGAGGGGGAGTGTAGGCAGGTCTTTGTCTGTCCCAAGAGATAAAAGGTCCCTGAGAGCTTGTGGGACTGTGGTGCTCTGGAGTCCTGCCCCATCTCTTCCATAAGAGGAGGTAACAGTATGGACCTTCCTGGCATACAAAGCTACAGCTTGCAAAGGCTGGTTTCATGAGAAAACAACACTCCTTCCCCTGTCCCTTGAACCCATACAAGGATTACACCTCAGAATAGGAGGGCAACAAGTCTCTGTGTCAGGCTGGGGCCATCTCTGCAGGGGCAGGGAGAGCAGCCTTCCAGCAGGTGGGACCAATTCAGGGAGAAATCCCAGTGTGTGCTCTACAGGCAACTGCCAGATAGCTGTAGAAGATGGTGAGATAGCAAAGTCTCAGCTTTGGTTAAACCACATCCCTTTCATCTCACTGCTCTCTGTGCTGGAACAAGGGACAGATCCCTGCCAGGAATTGCTTTGGGGTATCATCTGAACAGCAGCTTAGTGAGGTTAGATCTTAGGGATTGGCAAGGGATAATCATCTGCTTTTAAGTGGCTTTCTTACTCCCGGTATTTGCATTAGTTTAGTATATTAATCAGTCAGTCACTTCCTATTTTCTCTTCCTCCCTCTCCATTTTTTTCTTCCTTTAACCAGCAACACTGGTATGTTCAAGCAAACCCAGTGCTGTTAAGGCCCTACTGGATAGCAACAACGCTGAAAATATTTTTATTTTCCTTTAAGACATAAAGTAAGGGTAAGAGGGCAAGGAATGGTCTTTTCAGAACTTTTAAAGCACTGAGCTCTCTGATCTTCAATAACATTCAAATGTCTTGCTCATAAAGATTTCAAGTGAATTAGGAAGATCTAAAAATCTCACCAAGCACCTATTTGGGCAGCTGCATATATTTCACAATCCATCCAGGGAAAACCCCTACATCTTATTAAGCAATTACAGTGCAGGTAGGCATGTGCTGCTCAGACAAGCTGTGGCCAGGGGCCACATCTTTGGCATCTCCCTGGAAAGCCATATGGATGAAACCGAACTGCCTGAAAGCTTTAATAATATTAGTACAAGCATATTTATAGCTTCTTTGCAGACATCTCCATTTACTAGGTCAATACACATCCTACAGGAGGCAACCACAGATATGATTTCCTGCTGTATCCATTTGTATTTCTTTTCCCAGCCTTTCCTCCTACTCCTGGGAGACTTCACAGCCATCCTCTCTGCACTGAATCTAGGTATAAGAGTGTGTGCTTCTGATCACCTTGCCCCTCAAATTACAAACATCTCTATTATTATTTTGGTATGCATGCATTACTCAACACAGGGGTTAGTCCAGTCATGAAAGAATTTTGTGTACATGGATATTTTTGTTTCTTGGCTTAATCTCATTCACAAAGTTTTAAGAAAATTAAAAGAAATAGGAAAAAATAAATAGACAAAATTATTAAAGAAACTGCTGACTTAAGTGAAAAGCACTATTTTGTAGCAAAGTCAAGATCTGAACCTTTCTGTTCTTTTCTTTGCTCAGTTTTCTGTTTTGTTTTGTTTGGTTGGGGCTTTTTTGTTGTGCATGGGAATTGGGGAGATTTTTTGGATAGGGTATTACTACAGATTGAGAAACACTGTGATAGAGACACTGACAGACTGAGGGACACTGTGATAACAAATCTAATAAACACTAGAGTTTGATCGGCTTGGGGATATGAAGAGTGTTTGACCTTCTCTGATTCCCTCATTTGATTTTCCCTTTTTACTGCAAGCCATTTTTAAATCAGCTTGCTCTGCATCGCATTTTCCTTTGCAGCACTATCCAAGCTCTCTTCTCACTGCAGAGCAGCAGTAAAGCTGATGCTGCTTTGAACTAAAACACATGCTACAAGAGAGCAAGACTCCTCCCTGGATTTCTCCAATACCTTTGCCCTTTGGGAGAGCAACTTCTAGAAGGAAGAAGGAGATACAATTAGGTGCAACTTCCATTTTCCTATGTGAGAGATCCTGACAAGAAGCCAGAGCTGCCAAATGGGAAATCTGAAATGTCTTGGGAAGTCATGGGATGGCTTGGATCAAACACTGAGAGAATTGCTGTTTAGGACAGTAAGGTGGTCTTCTCAGGAGACTAATTTTTTTTTTCCCCCCTCACCATTTCCATGCCCAACAACCAGGAGGTAAAAGTCCAAAAGTAAGTTTTAACATTGTCATGAAAATCAGATAATGGAATTACATTTTTATATTAAGCATCAGTGTACAGTGCCGCCTTCATGCATGAAGCAATAGAAAGGAAATGATTTTTAATATGACTTTCTAGACAGCACAGTAAGTATTCACATCTAAGTTAGTTTTGCTTGTAAATATAAACCAGAACGTGTAAGAATATTCCAGCGTTGTATTATAGATATCAGGTATATCTAGCATAATAAATTATTGAAGAGTAACATCAGTCCATAATATCTAAAACAATGAATATCTTCTAAGCATTTTTTGAGTGGGCACAAGGGGCTATATGACCATATCAGAGATCCAGTGAAAGTCTTGAGACAAAAAAAAAACCATCTTTAGCTGCCCATTATGCCCTCTAATATTACTACTCCCAGTCTCACTGCAAAGCTGTTCTTTTTCCTTCCCTCAAGCTCATTTCCATTCCAAGTATCTTTTTCTAGCCCTCCCCCTCCTGACACATCTCTCCACCACACACAGAACATCAGGACAAAATCACTGCATGGCTGAAAACCCATCCAAGGAACATCAATCTGCTGCAAGGGAAGCCAAGTTCCCAGGCTGTTTCAGCATTCAAGTATCCTTACAAGAACTCTGCAATGCTATATAACAAAAAACCAGGCACGTTGCCTTTTTGTACAGTTTCCGTTCTTCCACGCAGATGTTTATAGTCTATGTTAGTGACCTACACCAACATATTTCATTTGTTTATAATCTCACTTCATTTTTGTGTCTCGGGCACTAACTAAATAGTGTCGGTTTTTCTGTTTGGGTTTTGGGGTTTTGTATGTTGGGGTTTTTTTGTTGTTTTGTTTCATATACTTGTCTGGGGGGATGAAGTTTAGCCCCCACAAAAGCTAAAACTGGGTCTTGGAACATCCCCTCCAGTGTTCTCCACAGTGTAAATGAACCTCTAAACTCCCTGTGCTGAGAGTTCTTCCCTCTTGCCCAGGCTGTGGCTGAAGTGGGTTGTGCTCCCCGCCAGCAGAACTGGGCTGCCGTGGCTGCCCCTGGCAGGTGCGCTGTGGCTGGGTTTGGCTGCTCCAGCATCTATCCCTGCTCAGATAACTGTTCTCTGGCTCCTCCTGGGAAAAGGTAGGAAAATGGTTGGAATCATCCCCTGGGAGGAATTCAGATCAGGGTCTGCCAATGAGACGCTGCTCTAAGAAAACATCTACATTTCTTTTTCCTCCTTTAAAAACAAGTGCAAGCCCCACCAGACTGTCCCTCTGCTAGACTCAAATTCCACAGGTTTTTTTCTTTTCTTTCCCCTGCATTTTTATTGTGTGTTCACTGCCTTGTAAACATTCTGGTCAATGGATTATATGTTTTTTCCCCCCCAGCTTTTATGCAGAACATCATGAAAAATGAACTCAGATTCTAAACCAGAACCTTCAGACTGTGCTCACAAGAATCCATCACCGCCACAGGAAACCAAAACCAAAACTATTTCCTCTTTTTTCCTGAAGCACCCTGACATTTTCCTTTAAGAACTCCAAACACAAATAAGGAAAGCTGTGTTGCTGCTTTGAGAGATGCAAATTGAACTTAATCACTAATGTGAGCCCCTCACTTCAGGTGTCCTTACACTGAGGGTGACTTTGGCACTCCAATGCTACAAGTACTCCAGGATCCCGAGGTCTTTTTTGTAGAATGACATATTACTAGTTCATACATGCAAGCACACACACAAAGAAACCCAGGACAAGACTATCTAGAATAATTGTTAAACCTTTCCTTTAAGAAATACAATACCTGTAATTTTGTATAGGCCTGATGCCATTAGGGCTAAGTAATTAAATTTAAGAAATAAAACCAGTATGGGTTGGTGTTTTTTTTTTTACCTGTGGGGGAAAGAAAACAGCTAAGCATCAGCAAACCCAAGTTTATAGCTAGCTGCAATAAGTGCTACCCAAATACACTGGCAGACACTAAACATCTCCGTCTCCTATAACCTAAATGGCTGGGGGCCTCCCGGTCTCAGTTTCTCAGTTCCATAATTAAGCTTGGCAGCAGGTTCAAATGAATTAAAACTGAATGTCACTATTTCCTCAACAAATCCCTCATCCTTGTTTTTTCTTACTTGTCAGGAGAAGACCAGCAGAACAGCAATTAGTGGTAAGCAGTGCAGTGAAAAAGAACCAAGTATACACTAATTAGGTCACTCGCCAAACACGTTCATTTCATTGGCAGATTTAATCAATGTTTTCCTGAAATGTCTTAAATCTCCTATGCTAATTTAAAGTTTTGTTATTGTTGTTACTTTAAACACAGATGGGATGCCTGGAGATTTTCAATTGCTTTCCACAAATCCATTTCAGAATAACAACCCCTCATACAGCATATCATCGAAATTTCGGCACAGGTTTTAGGAAATGGCCTCTAATTTTATGCCAACATTTTTGTGCCTGCAAATACCTGTGGGTGCAATTTTGTGGATTTAAGTAATTGCAGGTGTGTAGAGCTCTTAGACATCAAACTCTGAATTGCCCTGACTGATTGGGTACTTAGGGGTAATGCCAAATAATTTAAGGGACTGCCTGCCACTTGTGGTTCTCAGAATTCTCATGAAGTGCTGGACGGTGGCACAGAGCAAAGGTGAGCTCCCACTGGAACACATGGGCTTTACACTTCACCTCCAGGAAGCGCTGCTGGTGTAGTGACAGGAATGAGAGCCTTGCTTCCTTTTTGGAGCATTGAGGCAGCTCCTCAGTCACTGCTGAAAGCAGCATTAGTTACTCAAAGTGCATGGGAACAGAGGTTTCAGGGTGTCCTGGAAGTTTGGTCCCCCAATTAATGCTTACAGCTAGCACACCAAGGTGCTTTTTTGCATGGAAGACGCTCCATCGGCAGTCGTCATTGCTGACGCCATCGGAAAGGGAGCTGTCACGGCTGCTGAACTAATCTGCACCACACCAGCCTGCTCTGCCCTCCCTCCTGTCCTGACTGCACACCCTCGGGTCCTCACAGCAGCTCCATCCTTCCTGCTGGCTCTGCCGCCGGAACCGGCTCGCCCACGGCCCCTCAACCACCAACGGGTTTGAAAGGGCAACATGCAGCCAAGCCACAGCTCTGCAGCCACCTGATCACCCAGGGTCAAAATAAAAGAAAAAAACAACGCCGAAGAGCAGGAGAAGTGTGGTTTCCCAGAAGTGAGGAGTGAGTGGAGTGCCTTGGCACGCTGCTGAGCTGGAGCTCTGCAAAGACGAGCTCTGGCAGGGGGCTGAGAAAGGAGAAGCCATGACAAATGAGGGAAGATAAGCTGGGGATGATGAGCTCTCAGCCTGACCCTGACACAAGGCCAAGCACCACATCTGACCTCTGACCAGGTGCTGCTTTAAATCACTTGAATTCAAGTCAACCAGTACTCTCTGTTTTCCGGCTCCCACACACACACAGACAGGAGACCTGACCCATCCAGCCAGGAGTCTGGCATGGAGTCTGGGTGCTAATTCAGCTGGTGTTCCTGGGTCACTAATCTTGAAAGCACCTAAATACTGAGGGGGAATTCACACATACTGAGGAGCTCTTCTGGTTCCACTGATGTCAACAAACTCACTTCATCAAAAGAGTTAATGCTTGGTTTCTGTAAGTTAAGATCTTTGCTTCCTTCCTGTCAGATGGAAAAGGCCAACTATACCAGGCAGCCTCCACTCCTGCCAGGCTCTCTGTACCAGGAGCTGACGTGGGCATTTAAGGGAAGCCATGGCAAACCAGGAACTCCAGCTCTGACATCTTCCCACCTTGGAGAGCTTGACTTGGTCTCAATGACTCCTTTTGGCAGCATAAGATTCGTGTAAATTTTGCATAATACTACATAATAGTGGAGAAACTTTTTGAAGATGAACACAAATATGCTCATGTGCAATTACATTTCCATTATACCTAAATTTTTTTCTAGCTCTGATGTACCAGACCATTTGGAACTATGTTTCCCACCAGCACACAATGCCTAAGAAAGTTCCCAGTCCTTGTTTCTGACCATCTAGAATTCAACATCAGATCTGAAATCCAGAACAGAGAAGACCGAGCATATCATACAGGTTGGGTCTTCAAGGAGTGTAGAGGTTGTTTGGACAAAAAGGAGGATAAAGTAATTTTAAGAGAGTGCTTGCTCTTTTCATCAATGTTTGTGTAACATTACTTAGAGATTGGAAATTAAAAACCACCCCCAAAAGGAGATGTGATGAGAGAGAGGAATACCAGCCTAGGGAAGAGGCAGCAGTCAAAATTACTTGATGAATTAAGAAACCATGAAATAGAATATATCACAAATACCTGATTTTAACTTTGTTATATCATCTCCACACATATCTGTACATATATATGCATACATTTGAAGACACAAGCACAAAGTTTTGACACAAATACTAGTATAAATACACAACTAAGCAAATACATAATAACCAGAGAGATGTTTTTCCTTCAGATGTTCCTTCACATGTTTTTCCTTAGAAGAAACCACTAGGATTTCACAGAAACCTAAGTTAATTTGAGTTGTAAAATTCACTTTTGCCCAGCATTTATTTAGAGTGTCTCTTAAAAGGCAGTATTTCTTCTGACAATCAGGTAGTCTGCAAAAAAAAAGTGATTATCTAGTAATTTACTATGCAATTTTCAGACACTGTTTTATGCTCAGATAAAGAATTAAAGTTTTATAAGCCTTGGAAAATTAGAGTTAGCAAGCAAAGAGGTTGAATCACCCTTGAACACAAAATTACCAAAACCAGCTTTTTCTTTCATTGTTCAAATTGTGCTAAAATATTCCTACAGCTCCAAATGCTCAGAGTAATAGTAAAATAGTCTACATTATTACTTTGTTTAAATCTCTACTTTATAAAAATGTTCTCAGTGGCTAGAAAGTGGTGAATCATCACCTTTTAATTAAAACAGCTAATATATAGTTAGAAAAATAATTGGAAGTGGAAAGTCTTAAATGCAAGAAAGAGAAGATAGTCCCTTCATTTCCGATCACTCCCCAGAGATGCACCTACATTGTTAAGTATGCATATATAGCTGGGGGTTTTTTTGTTTACTTTAGCTTGATATGGAAATACAGCACAAAACTGTCACTTTGATTATGTTCCTGCAGTGATTTCTTTTGCCTCTTGCATCATTTGAATCCCCTTCATAACAAGAGAACTGGGGGAAAAAACAACACCAACTAACACAGAATTTTTAGAGATCTGTTTGCAAAAACATTCTTAATTTGAACTTTCAATTACTTTGATTTAAGCAGAGTGTGTATGAATACAGGTTCTTACTAATTGCATTGAGTAATTAATGATAATAATTTCATGCAAAACTGAAGTATGGAACTCATGATGACCTTTTAATGTATTTTAAACTGCTTCTAAATTATTTTTGTCAATCTCCG
Source organism: Dicrurus megarhynchus (assembly GCA_013399195.1). Lineage (NCBI taxonomy): Eukaryota > Metazoa > Chordata > Aves > Passeriformes > Dicruridae > Dicrurus > Dicrurus megarhynchus. Next base: position 2,096,465 of record VXAD01001941.1, on the reverse strand, counting down.
ATAAGTAAAGGAAACAGTACAAAGAAACTTACAAAATTTTGGTATGTGGGAAAGAACTACTGATACAATAAGTAACTAACTATGTGTATATGCATATTCATGTCTCTTTTTCTGGAAGTTCATGCTTCCAAAAACTTAGTCTCTGAAGGAACAGAAGCAGATCTCAAAACTGACAAAAGCTCTTTGTGAAAGATGGTTGCAATAACAACAGTGAGGGGGAGAGGCGTAAGAAGTTATGAATTTAGCAAATATACTTATCAAGAAAACAGTATTGCACTTGACTACCCTCTCTCAATTTACACTGCATTCCTGGCAATTCAGAACCCCAAAGACTGGCAATTGAAGAAAATTCTAGGAAAAGCCCAAACATAGCCATAAAAATCCAGATTTTGCAAATGGCAGAACTCTATTTGTTTACCTCTAACAATATGACAAATGTTTGGGGCCTTAAAAGCGAACCTACATGTGAATGAGTACTTATGGGTAACCCTAATTGAAACACATGACTAGCACAAACAGAGAGACCTAAGACTTTGTGAGGACCTGTCAAAGAATGAAAATCTTGGTGAAAATAAACTGAGAGGAAGGTTGAGAAATATTTCCTGGTATTTGCTAACAGCGTGAACTTGGATTAATCACACAAAACCAATGATGGAAAATTCATTGCTCAAGTTACTAAATACGGACTGAAGAAAGAAGAAAGCATATTGTAAATTTTGCAATGGCAGAAGGACAAGAGATAAACACACTTTTCCATCTTTAACTTTTGAAGTAAATCTCTCTGCAAGTCCCATTGATCCACTGTCAAAATACAAAATTAAGATTAACTCTATTTTTAAATACAGGGATAGCTCACATCTACAATTGCCATATAAACCAATATATGATCCAACATTATAGTTATTTACTACCATAATATTTTTATCAATATATTAATTGTATAATATAATCACTAAGGTTATTTTCAGGAGATTTGTTTAGCATGAGACATTCATTGTGGCTCTGCAGCTGAGCTAAATTTCACACTTGAAGCAGTGACTGAAGAAAGCAGAATGTTCTCTCAAAAACAAGTACTCCAAGAGCAGTGCTTATTTACATATTTACATAAAAGGGAGGGAAGGATACAATAGCTGTTTCTTTCCTTGACTGAAGACATACTCAGTGACTCACAAGTGATAATATTTTGCAATACCGAGAACAGAATAGCCAGAATTTGCAGTTTCATATTTAGATCACCTGCTTTGAGATACAGAGTTACGGTATCAATTAATAGCTTCTCTGAAAAACTTAAAAGGAACCCTTACACCCAAGACTGAAAAAGGGTTAGCTTTTTAAGCCACTATTTTTCATATTCACTTTCCTCTGATTACAGCGACGTCCAGATGCCGAAGTTTCAAAATACCACAAGAAAGACTATTTTCTCAGTATTTCCAGACAGCAGGAAACACTGACACTCTCATGAGAAAGTCTGTTCTTCTGAGGTTTCATGCTCAGTTATGCAGACTCTGGAGCTTTACTTAGCTTGGATAATGTTTGGGTAAGATATGAAACAAAATCTCTTGAGATTTGTCCATCACTTATTTTAGACCTGAGTGACTTGAGTAAAAAACCTGGTGTAGAGAAACAGTTTAGAAAAAAAAAAATCATTCAGCCATTACTTCTGAAAGCTCCCCGTGCCTGTGTCAGACAACGAATTTTCTCTTCTAAATACCGGACCTAAGCAAGTTACCACCAGCTGTTCACCAAAAGGGCACATAACCTAAGAAACTATGAGACTAATTCCAGCTCCTGTGGACTAGTGAGAAATGAGCATTAACGCTGTCCTGCATCTCTCAGGGTTGGTATCTGGCATGGTGTTCTAGCAGGCATTTATGGACAGGAAAAACAGAATCAATGGGTGCTTTACTTCCAGTGCACCAAACCTATGGAAGACAGCAGGGAAATACTGAGAGCGGGGGAAATGAAATCTCTCAGCAGCCAACTCTTCCAGCACTCATTTTAAACAGTGATACTACTCTAGGAGGCAAAGGAGGATGTTGTGTATCACCCAGGGCTCTTTGTTAGAAATGAAATATTCCATTCTCTGCCTCCCAACATTGGGATTGCTCAGCAATCTTAACATTAAGTAACTGCAAAACCTTGCAAGTAGGAAGAAACAATCTGACAAGAGAAGATGCACTTGGTGATCACACTGTGATTACTGTACTTTATTAAAAATAATTTTCTTTTCAGTATGTTTTGACAAGAAAATAGAAAGCATCTTGTGCAGGCTTCAGGAAATATTAAAATAACCCAAGGTGATGAACATGTTATTATCCAGTCTGTTCCAGAGGGAGGATGCTCAAGTACTGAAATGGTTTTCATTTCAAATACACATTCATTTTCAAGACACCGCACTTGAAAAATTGGACTGTATATTTGTCATACAGTAAGAAGTGATAAAGAGCACAGCAATTTATGTTCTTTATGCAAGCCACTTGTAATTCAGAAAACAACTATAGTTTCTAAAAGGCAGCAAAGTGATAACACTTTCCCAAGAAAGTGAAATTTTTTTTCATGCCAGTTGGCCAATTCTGGCATGTCAACCTTTGCTGTGATAAACATTTTGGATAACATGCAAAAAGCTCCTATTCCAACCCATCAACACTCATGATGTCTTGGAGCTTTAGGCAGAGATGAGCAATACCTTCTGAATATTTCATCATTCTAAGAAAAGGACCCTGATACCACCATCACCATAAAGCTAAAATACTGATGGTCTTTGAGCAAGAGGTCAATGTGCTTTCAATAAATGACTGGTGGTAACAACCAGCATTACACCTGTGCTATGGAGGAGAAGCACAGCAGAGACGGGCAGCACAGAGCAGGATAAGCCACAACACACAGAGGTGAGAACAAAATCCATGTTAAAGACACAGTGTGCATTTATTGCCCAGTGATTTTGGACTTAGACAGTATTTCAGACAATCAGATTTAAGCATCCTTATAGTTTTATAGCTATATTGCCGAGGGTGTTCTTTTTCTTTTGTGGTTAAATACCTCTTGCACCTTCTGAGCCTTTTTTCATGTATCTACCACATTGCTCTGCAGCCTGAAGTTCAAAACTGCTATTATTATGGTAGCCAGAAATGGCTATTAGTTTTCCAGGCTGAGACCAAAAAAAAAAAGAAAAAAACCACAACCAAACTAAACAAAAAAGAATGGAGAAGAAATCACATCAGAAAATCTCTTTTCAAGATCTCTAATCCATTTTTTTCAGATTTGAGATAGTTCTGCAATCTAGGGAAGTGGAAGACATGGATAAAGTGGGTGAAATGTGGGCTTTTAATCAAATTAAAATTTCAGAACTAGTAGAAGTTTCCTATCACTATTAATCACAAATGTCTAATACGTGAAAAAGAATCAAGTGAAAAATATACCATTTGAATCTGAAGCAAGCACCTTCCTTCCTATCACGAATTTAAGGTAGCTCTTTAGTGCCAGCTTGCGTGTAACATTCCCTGCTGGTACAGAACAGAGGGGGTCACACACCACAAAAGTACAAAAGTCTGATGAAGTTGCTCACTGAAACCCATGCTGAAGCCACCTGAATGATGACTGTGAGGCTTCAGGAGCTCAAAGCAGCAGGAGGACAATCCCCCATGTACAAATGCCAATATGTAGGAAGCTTCTTGCACACCGAAATTCATGGCCGCAACAAGCCTTGAAAGAGCTCGTAGAGAAAAAAGGCAGAAATATGGGACTGGAAGAAACATCCTGGGTCTTTCTGGAATGTGATGGGTGATGAAAACTCAACATTAGATGACCACATGCAATTACACCAGTGACTTACATAATTCTTTTAAAATTACCCTTTACTTACTGAAAGGATCTCACCTGATACATCCTTGTACCATATATGTTGCCTTCACAACTGTGCCCATTTTCAGCTTGGGCACTTACAAGATGATCTGATACTTTCCCAATAGGTAATCTTCCAACTTTCCGTTCAGAGTTTCTTCTATTACTTGCTAAGTGAATTATTTTACTTTTGGATTTGTTCTCTGTTTCTCAAAATCCAGTCCTCGGGATCATCTAATTACCTTTCCATGTAATTGCCTAATTCTTCCCAACTTAGTGTAACGAGCAGGTATTGAGGGAGCTTTGGCAGCAATATCATCAAAGAAGAAATGAGAAATCTGGTATATAATATGTCTTAGAAGGAGGGGGTGGGCGGGCATTGCTGGTGGTGGCGATTGCTGTGTCCTATCCGGAATCCAGCTCATAAGACTATCAGCAAGGACTATGTTCAGTAGCTCCTCCTAAATGCTCAGGCATCCTCTGAACGTAAAGCTGTTTACTTTAGGGTCTCCAGAGACCCCTAAGGATTTAAATAAAAAGCAAACTCATTGATATATATTGCCAGTGAAAGGCCAAATATACAATGGAAAACAACTTTCACCATATCAAGCCAGTTTAAGGTATGAATTTCAAGACTTAAAAATAGAAGGTAAATAGGAGGAAGGGGGATTTTATATGGTAATGTATTCTTTTTAAAAATGGAAGTGAGGACAATTCAGATATAATCATATTCTATTATTAATGAGAGACATTTTATTATTAAAATTATCACAGTTTTTATAAATTACACACAAAATTACTGAGATGCCCAGGTGTCTAATAGGATCTGAGTTTGCAGAGAGTGGTTGTGCATCAGCGTAGTACATCAAATAAACAAAAATGAAAGAGGAAGCAGCAAGGAGTTTTGCTGGGACACAAACCCAGCAAACATATTTTGCCTAGGAAGCCAAAATGCACAAAAAGAGAAAAAGACATTTGAAATGCCCAGCAGGGTCCTCATACACCACATTAAAGAAATAAAGTACCAGCAACCAAAAATTATTTTTCGGTCTTTCAAGAAACAGTGGGGAACCTCCCACAGTTGTGTGTGTATGTTCTTGGTCAGTCCCTCGGCCTACGTTTGCTGTAGCAGGCGAGACAGAGAATAGACACAGGCGCTGCAGCGCATCTCTCACGCAGACGCCAAATACATGTTGGTGTTGTCAATGCAGAGATATGTAAATGTTTTGAGACTGAATGTCTGCTTCCTGTCAACAGCAAGAATTAGCCAGACAAATATCCGACAGGCACGGTTGTGCTTTCTTAAGAGTATAAATGTTGTACTACAAAATTTGCTGCTTGCTTTATCGTTGGCCTGCAGCTCTCAAAGCCGTTTTTGTGACCAAATACAAAGGAAAGCACCTTCCCACACCACCACCAGACCCTGAAAGCAGTGAGGGGTGTGTGTGGAGGAAGATGATGAGGTACTAGCTGGCTGAAAAAATGAACACAGAGTTACTCAGGACCCATGACCAAAAGGGTGCCCACAAAAGGAAACCCATCTCATTTCCATTACACAGAGACAGCAACTTTGGCAGCAACTTGCTACTTTACCCTTACATCTTCTGAGGCACCATTTTGTATTTCTGGGGCAGACCTGGGACTCTTTCTTCCAGAGGTGACACAGGCAGGTGGTACATCAATCAGAGGATGGCATGTCCAAGTATTTCTGTACATAATGCAATCAGAAGATCCTATACTGGGTATTTCTATTACACTGAGTGATATTGTGTTATATGACCCTGAAAGCAGGTATATTTTTCACTGCTCAAGGGCAAGAGTTGGGGGTAACATGGACCTGAGGTGCAAATTCCCTCACATGCCAGGCTTGGAACCTCTGAAAGAAATGGGGATTGACACTCTCTTCTATTCATGGGGCACAACAGCTTCACCCTCCCTAGTGCTTTCTCCTCCACTGGAGGACAAGATGAGGTTCCAGCAACAGACAAGGAAGACATTTGGAAAGAGAAAAACTCCCTAGTCTTCTAGAAATCATACCATTCTGTCATTTCATTTTATGACTTTTTTTTCCTTTTTTCTTCCCAGCTGGTTGGGACAAACATTGCACATGAAAAAAAGTAGCCTTTCCTTGCCTTTATCTAGAAACGAGCAGATGGAGCAGATGAAAGATCTCATGCAAAACACAATGGTGTGACATGATGGGAGACAGACTACAGTATTAGGCAGCCTTTCCCTCCCTTAGTCTACACTACATCTAACTAGCATGCCCATTTCACCTTCCTATCAGGGATTTTGTCGCTTAGGAAGTCTGCGTTTATTGCATCAAGGTATTGTTGTCCCAGAAAACAAAATCTAAAATCTTAAAAAAAAAAAAAATTAAAAAAAAAGTCCAGAAAATCTTGTGATTCCAATCCTAATGCACATATGTGGCACAAGTGCATTGCACTTGTTCAATGGGTAACCAACAGAATCAAGGTTCCCTCAGGAAACTCAACATTTTAGTGTATGCTAGGAAAATTAAGAAAAAGTCAGCTTCCAACCAAAAAATAAACTCCACATTTAATAGCTTAAAATGAAGCCAGTGAAGACTAAACATCTGGACTTTTTGGATATTATCCCAGATACTGCGTGTAGCACCGAAGCTCTTCATCACGGTATCCTCTTAAGAATTTGAGTAAGATCATTCCTCCGGTATATGTTGCTTCTCTGCAGAACATCACAAAAACATGCCCGTTGCAATAAGATTTCTTTGCTATGTGTGTGGAGATCCTATAGAACCACAGCACTTCGCATTTCTTTGGGTTCTCCAGTACTTCACATAATATTAATCACCCATCTGCAGCAGTGGCAACAGCAGCAACCCATGTGGACCACAAAAGAAGCCAGTTACAGGGGGATTATCAGAAACACTCTAATAAATCAGCAGTGTTTCTAGAACTGCCCCTGGAAGTCAGTGGGATTTTCTGTTCCTGAAATGCAACAGTCACATCCACAGTGCATCCCACCAGCATCCATCAGAGACCTTCCCACCAGCGCTGAACAAAGCAGTATTGCCTGAGTGGCAAAGAGCAGTGCCCGAACAGTGTGGTCCTCCCAGAATATTTAGGACTGTTTCTCATCAAGTATAAAAAGAACTAGCAGAGCACCACTGTGTCACTGGTTTCAGTACTAGTTTGGACAGGTCTACTCAGTACAGCACTGCGCTTTTGGAAACCCCAGTTCCTGAACAACTTGTTATGAGATCTCCACTGGTCCCATCTTCTAGGCAGTACCAGCTGTGCTGAGATGCAGCCTGGATTTACGGGGACTGCTGCACAAAGTTCTGTAGCTGGTTCTGTGCAGAAGGTCAGACTGATCAGTGCATACCTTTAAGCTCTGCAAACTTCTGAGAAAGAGTGTGTGGAACATGGCCACTGGAAAGCAACTGAACCACCACAGCATTTCATAAGCCAAAGGCACACAGATTATAACTATAGCCAAACTACACAGTGTGAGAGAGCCACACAAAAGACAAAAGTATTGGATAAGGCTGAAACAGAATTAGCCTTAATAGACAGTGCCTCCCGAGAGCTTTTATGCTCACAGCCAAGCAAAACGGTTCTACACAGGAAGACAAGAACTGCAGACTTCTGGCATGGGTCTTGAGACATAAACAGTATGAGAGATTTGTTCCCATAGTGGAACAAAGAGGTGAAGCAGACCCCCTTGAAACAAACAATTCCTGGCCATCATACCATCCAAACAAGCACAAATAAAATTATGTGTTTCATTTAAGCTTTCCCTTTATTTTTAAATATATAAAGTAGAAAATAGTATTTTTAAAAGTTGCTAGCTTTTTTTTTTTTTAATTGACCTTCCTCTACCTCCTCCAGTAAATCACACACAACCATATTCTCCCTTTTTTTAGAGATTCGTTGGTATCAGGAAGCTCTCTCTTTTTGTTTCTTTTTTTTCCAGACAGCCTTGTCCATTTTCTTTCCAGCCCTGAGATGATCACTCCTATTCTTCATTTTCCTCCTCTCCCTGCTCCTCTAAGGTGACTTAAAAAGAGAAAGACTCGCACATAAGCTAGGAAGATGGCTTGATTAATGACTTTTCCACTCTTGTAAGTAATTTCAAAGGAATCATTCTATCCAGTCTATCCAGGGATGACAACAAGGAAGATGTTTCCATAAACCCCTGTATGCTTCCTGCAAACGCATAAGCATTCCAACGCAGGCAAGGAGAGAGTGAAGACCTCATTCTCTAGCAGTGCAATTCCTTTCCTTTTCTGTTTGCTTTTTCTCCCCATATTTTCTGTTTTCCCCATACTGCCTATGTTTTCATCTTTCCTTTACTGTGTTTTATGTATTTCTGTCATTTTCTTCCATCATCTCCTCTTTCCTAGCCTGTTTTTCTAGCTTCTAGCCCCCAATTTCCTTTATTTGCTAATTTCAGCAATTAAGATGGAAAGAGAAGTTCTCAAAAAAACCCGAAAACAAAACAAACAAACAAAAAAACCCCAAACAAAATAAAAATAAAAGAAAAAATAAAAGAAAAAAAGAAGAAAAGAAAAGGGAAAAAAAGAAAAAAAGAAAATAATAACAATAAAAAAAAAACCTCACCTTTTAAATTTGAAACAGGAAAACTGGACTTTGAAAAAAGGTGAAAAGTAAGCACAAAGATCTGTTTTGAGATGATAGTGCAACAAAGGAACCAATCAGGGAAAACTAAAGTGAAAAACTGACCCAAGTTTTCACTTGGAATTCAAGCTTTCTTTCAGGTAAAAAAAAAAAGTTCTTGTCCAATATGTTTCTGTACTCACTGATTTTATCCATAATGGGGAGTAGACTTGCCAAAATATCATGAGAGCCTTACTAGTAATGAGACTTTTAGACAGAGAAAATGCCAGAGTTTCTAGATAAATCAGAAACAGAAAGTACTAAGTATTTGAATGGAAAATTTCTCTTGTGAAGGAGTGCAGCCCTGTATCTCAAACAAAACCAGGCTCACAAAGTGCTGTACTTACATTTTTAATACCCTGCCATAGTAATCAATTTTCTAAGATTCAGTCTGGCTGCCTCAGGAGGGGCTTTGTTATCCACACCCTACAATACCCAGGGCTGTTTGGTTGTAGCTGAAAGGAAAAGGGTGCAGAACAGAGAAACCAAAACCTTCTCTTGATGGATGATGCAGTTTGAGGTTGCAGCACATTTCTAGGGCAGTTCTGCTGCTGCCACAGCCTTTGCTGGGATTCCCTGCTGCAACTTGCTTCACAGACACTTGCTTCTGTCCTATAAACACAGCTAGAAAACATTCAAGATGAACTTGGGGCTTTGGAAAGGTTTTGAACACACTAAAAAAATTATTTTTTCATCGAAGGGACATGTATTAGAAGATTACTATTTTGCCTCTCAAAGTATGCTTGCTACAGGAGAAAACTTGTTCACTGAAGGACAACTGAAGACAGCTCAGCTTCTGAACCTCAGCTTTGCCCAGCTTCAGGTAATGTTGACTCATTTAGGAGACCGGAGCCCCACATTCCTCATGTGTCAGAGGAAATGGAGAGCAGCTCCTTTGTAGGGCATTTCAGAGCCCCAAAGGTAAATTCATTTTGTGAACCACCTCTGAAGGAGCTTCTCTTTGCAGGGTTCATACAGATTCTAGGAACACCAGGTTTTACAGTGAGAGTTTTGCAGTCGTTTCTAAAACTGGGCAGGGGGGACATTTCCCTCTGCAAGTGTCACTATCCAGCCTTTATCAAGCTTACAGTGTGGGGCAAGATCTTGCCAGCTCATGGCATGTGCCAAAGGGAGAAGGAAGGAAGGGAAAGTAGGGTAAGACTCTTATGCTGGGTTTGCACATAGAGGAAGGGACAGGGTAACGAGGCACTCATGCAAGGCATAGCATAGGTGGATAAGGAAACAAACAAAAAAAATCAGGGATACTTGCACACTGGATTTTAGTTCTAATAAATAAAAACGAGGGCAATGCACCCATTTTTATCACAAGGTTCACTAATGAGAACACTTCTAATGAGAACACAACATGGACAAAAGCTTCTCTCAAAGCTTTTTCATTCAACACCAAACACTTCCCAGTCAAAATCCAGAAAGACTTCCTAATAGGGATTAGCTCATTTTCATTGTGAGCCAGAGGCCTTTGGAACAAAAATACCAAGTGTTTGGTCAGGAAAAGTAATTTGGGCCAAATATTGTTCTCATTTGCTCTTGGTCTCTCTTTCCCTCCCCTCTCTGTTCTCTCCCAGTGATGATGAAGGGTACAACTGTCACCACTACCTCTTCCTGTTAGCACATAGGAAAGACTCAGGCGAAAGGCTCTTGCTCGATTCCATTCATTGCAGCTGGGACATGCAGGCAAACCACAGCGAGCTGACACAATGAAAAGCAAGTTTTAGCTGGAATCTTTTTTTTTTGCCCCAAATTGTTCTGCTCTTGCATATAATTTTAAAGCAATTTGCTACTATGTATATTTTTTAAGGAGCTGAACAAATGAAACCAACAAATCCTTTCTTCTTGAATTCTTTTTCCTTACAAAGTAGGCAGAGCATACAAGCATGCATATTGTTATATGTATGCATAACTTTTAAATAAAAATAAGAGGTCAAGTTTGGTGTGATTTACTACATTGACAACATACCCTCCAAGTATGCAGCACCCTAGTAAATCCTGAAGTGCTCCCTTAAATTTGCATAATAAATATACACTATCACTCAAATCAAAATGTGGATTGATACAGACATCTCAAGGAACAAACAATTCACTGCATAGGCACAGACTACAATAATAATCATTCTCTGATTATGGCTGATGCCCAAAAGATTAGCTAGCTAGCGGAAACAACTATCTACTAAGCTGGCTCAATTTAATGAGCATTTCATTCACCCTCAGTGAGATTCTCTTTGAAATAAAAATGGAAAAAAACAAGATCGTGGTGGGTTTTGGCTTAACTGAAAGTGGAAAAAAGCATTACAGGCTTCAGGTACCTCTGCTGAAGTTCGTCATTACCATGGGAGATCAAAGCATTTTTCTTAATCTCTTCTTAACTAAAACAATTTAAGCCCATTTTCATTGTTACTTCCCCAGGCTGTACCTTTCAAGGACAGTTCCACTGTTTTTAATCTGAAATACAATAACCTGCTTCATACACAACACACATAAATTTCCAAATCTCTCCATGCCAGGCAAGGGCAGTAAATTGAGAAAAGGACGAGGACAGTAACTTCAGGTGTGCAAAGCCTGTTTCCTAGCAGAGGATCAATAACAGCTGACTGCAATATGGTCAGAGAAACGGGCACCAGCTTTGCTGTTTTGCTGCTGGAGGTCACTACTACCCTCAGTGCAACTGAGCTTGATGAGGTACATGCCCAGGGTAGAAGTGTGGAGAGATCCCTGAAAGAGCTTTGAACAAGCCAGCCTGGTTGCTGGAAGAAATAGAGCTGCAGGAGCCAGGGAAAATGGTTGGTGCTGACCCAGGTTAGAGCAGCAAGTGCCTCACAGATATCTTCACTTCTTCCACAGCTTAAGTAGGACTATTTTTAATCCTTTTGGCCACACTCATTTCACAGCTTTACAGGCTACATCCATCTCCCTAACAAAAATAATAATGCTAAAAAATTTTTAAAGCGCAAGTCTTATGAGGAGCGGCTGAGGAATTTGGAGTTGTTTAGCCTGGAGAAAAGGGGGAGGCTCACGGAAGATCTTATCACTCTCTACAGCTAGCTGAAAGGAAGTTATAGGGAGGTGAATGTTGGTGTCTTTTCCCAAATTACAAGAGATAGGACAAGAGGAAACGTCCTCAAGTTGCACCAGGGGAAGTTTAGATTGGATATTAGGAAAATTTTCTTCACTGAAAAGGTTGTCAGGCATTGGAACAGGCTGCCCAGGGAACTGGTTGAGTCACCACACCTGGAGGTATTTAAAAGATGCGTAGATGTGGCACTTGGGGATATGGTTAATGATGGACTTAAAGTGCTGGGTTAATGGTAGGATTCAACCATCTTAAAGGTCTTTTCCAAACTAAATGATTCTGTGGTTCTATCTCAGTTTTGTCTCTGCAGGGGTTACTCTTTCCTCTCAGAAAGGAAGGACAAATTGCTCCAGCTCACAGAGCTACAACTAAAAGGGTGAAATGAAAGATAGAGTTCTCACTGATTGTCCTAGATCACCAAAGAGGGAATGTTACTTTATTTTATCTCCCTTTCTGTTTATCAGTTGAGCTTATCCTTTTTATTCCCTTTATTACACCAATGCTAAACAGTCTGCAGACCTTCCTGTAACTTAACCTCTTGCTGCCTCAATTTCTTCTTCTGTAAAATAGGAGTAATACATTTACATTCACCTTTTGGCAATTAGATTAACTAATCCAATTAACCAGTTATCACGCATGTGTAAAGCACTGTAAGCTCCTCAGAAGCAAAGCATTACAGTAACACAAAGTTTTATTGTTATTGTTGTAAAAATAATCAAAATTCAGAGGGAAAGGGAAGATGCCAGCTGGCAGATTGAATATCCAGTCTCACTTATTGGCAGCAGGACCATTGCTGATTATGCAAACTTGTACTTCCAGTCTTCAACTGGTTAAGGAGCTGTTGTCAGCTTATTTCACAGAAAGCTCCTTGTGGCTCAAAATACTGTCTGATCAGCTTCTTTTCACGGATCTAGGATTCCCAAAAGCAGAAGTCCTTAAGCACATGCTTAGTGTAAAACCAGCATTTAGGTGCTCTGGTTAATCAGACACACAATAAAAAACCTGCTCAATGCAAGAAAATAAAAAGATTTTTTCCTCACAAAAAATACACACATGTTACATGGCCAAAATTTCTCTTAATAAAACTCACCTCTAAACCTCGCATTTGCATAGAGTTTGTTTCAGCTAAGTATATGCATATATATACATACAAACATATATAACACATATCATACACATTTCATTTAAATAAATCTTTTCCTTGGGGCTTGGGTCTTAGTGTTGCAGAAAGATTGTAAGACTCCACTAGGCTTTCACTCCTATTCAAGATATCTGAATTACACTGGTCTAAAGGATATATTCCAATTTAAAAGGGCCTTTCTGGCTGTCTAAGAAAAGTTACGTGATCAGGGACACAGAAAGATGGATGCGTGGCACAGAATACACCAAGGTAACAGATTCTATACTGGCAAGCATGGACTCCTGTTGAAAGCTGTAAAGTAACAAAATCTGTGAGAATGTACAACAACTTCTGAAATAGAAGTTTGGAACATTTGGAGCACGGCTGCATCAGCAAAAAGGTAAAAAAAAGGTTATGAGAAAAGTCAACAAAGAATCTCATCCTGGAGTAATTACTCTTCGTGGAATAAGCAATAGTTAATAATGAGAAGCAGACAGCCGCTGAGAAATGAAACTAAAAACACAATTTAGTTGAAGAGAGAAGATGGTTACCACACACAGGAAGCATCATTAATTAGGACTTCTGAAAGAAGATTTCTCATCTTGAAGGAACGTATTAGCAACTGATTGCTCCAAGGTAGGTTTCAAAACATGTGAAAATAACAATTATAGAATGTTACTAGCTAGAAGAGGACTATGATGATGAGATCAAAGATTAAATCTACAGTTTTTTTATTGGCAAATTCCCACAAAAGAGAATGGGAAAAATGGGAAACTTCAGCATAATGGGGATATTGACAATTAAGTAGAGAAAACTACAGGCAAGTCAGACACTGATAACCATTGCCTACTCAGTAGAAAACCAGGTTGATCACCAGAGAACTGTTTCCCCAAATCAGTGCCACCATATGACCTGAAATATACCCATGTATTACACCACCTCCCCAGGATGTTAGAGGAACTAACATAGTGAGCAGTGTAATTCCTGATAGGTAAAACTACAAACCTAGATTGGAAAAACCCGATGCTCTCACTCTTTTAGGAAAAGCAATAGCTAGCAGACGGCTGGAGGGTCCAACAGAAGATTTGAGACCACTAGACAAATCTACGCTGACCAGAAGAACAGGCTTCAGTGCTCTTAGATCAGATCTCAGGAACTGACACAGCACAGTCTTGTCTACATGACAACTGAAAGGCAATGCAGCAGCTACAGCTGCAAATAGCTCCAGGGAGGCTCATCTGAAAGCCTGCATAAGCAGGGATACTAGCATGAGAAAGAAAACAAGCCAAACCAAACGTTAATTTCTCCAAAATATGTCCTCAAAGAAAAAGGCAGAAAAACATAAAGTGTAAATCAAAGGTAATCTAAATGAGTCTGATTATTGGTGACAGGGAAAATAGATGGCCCATATTAGCATATCTAAGAGAAGAGCAGACTGGATTTCAGAGTCCAGAAGATCATGCGCCTACCACATTTTCACCTTCAGAACAGTTACTGAGAAGCACATCAAGTGGCAAAACAAGCTCATTAACTTAATCAGTTTTTGATGGCATCTGACAGCCTCCATCACTGCTCACTTAAACACTAACAGAGGCATCTGAAGGTTGATCAGAAGCAAAACAGACCTTTGTTGTCGCAGACACAGGGGACCATGGCTGGGTTGTTCTTTTCACCAGAGAAGAACAGCATAAACTATTTGTTTTTAAAGTCTTGAAAGACAATGTGAAAAGAGTCCCCTTACACTTTGCCCTAACCCAGTAGTAGCCACCTTCCAGCCCATCCCAACACCTTGTTGGCCACAGCACCAGAAAATGTAGATTTTCAGGACTCTGCCACGAATGACATACACATCAGGGCCACCGCTATTATCATCCAGGGTGTTCTTTATTTTGCTCACTTGTAGCACCTCTGCACCTTTATATGCCATGGATTCCATTAAAAATAATGACAAGCCACAACATGAGCTATCAAAGTGAAGCAATAGAGGAACAGGAGCAAAAGATGTTTGTCTTCTGCAGGACACTGCCACAGATTTTGACATGAAGAATGGATAAATGGATACTGTCTGAATTCAGTGTGCCCTTTTAGCATGAGACAAAGATTTGGCATTCAATGCCAAAATAGCCAAGTCACAGTTCGACTATTACATACATACCTCAAAATTTCATACCCAGTAATGAACACAAACAAGGTGCTGCAAATGATAAGTTAACAAAAAACACAAATCACAAATGAATTTGTAAAGCAGAAAACATGGCAGAATTCAGATATATTTGCACTGGCATGCATGTTAAGAAGGATATTCACAAGGACCTATCAGCAAGCTGCTAAGCACTTATTCATTCAAACAAACCCAAAATCTGGCTGTCAAATCCAACACTTAAGACTGCAATGTATGTACTCTTCACCTTAACAAACTGTTATAGAACAATACCCTTGAAAGATAGATTTGTTGTAATTGTCCCTATAATTTATCTTAAAAACAGAATGAAAATACCTAGTTCATTTCCTAAGAACAAAGCCTTACCATCAACCACCAGGCAGCTGGGGAACATATAAGGGTATCTCTCCTCTGGCATTTCTTTTCTTCAGGAAGAGATAATCTGTGGATCCTGATAGAGAAAATGCACCGAGACCAGGGCAGAGGTGTCCAAGAGTGAGTTACTATTTGAGATTGCAAGACATGTTCCAGTTAAAATACATCATCTTTTACATACATTTATTGCCCTTACTCTATTATTGTCTATTCTCCACAGGATATATCACTGGACCTACAAGCATTTCTGGGTTTTTCTTGCTATAAAAACAAACCCTGGATTTCTACTGTTGGTAGTTCTTTCATCTGAGATTTCTTGGTATTGGTGACTCATCTAGAAGTCAAACTCAAGAGTTTATTTTCCTAATAATTTTTGATTTGTTGGTGGTTTTCTTTTTTAGTGTTTGGGTTTGGCAAAAGATGAGGCTCGAGGAACAGGAATAAACAAACCTGACTAAGCACACAATGCTACCTCTTCGAGTGCTATTTTAAAAGATGACAAAAAAATAGGACACTGTGACAATCATTGATTATTTGCATTATATTGCAGAAGAAAGGCTTGTACCACGCTTGGGCCCCATGTTGCAAAGCCTCGTAGAAAGCAAAACAGGAGATATATTTCATGTCTCAATCAACTATGGATAAAATATGCATGACAATTTCAGCTTGGGAGGCCCAGAAAGGTTATTTATTTTTCCTGTCTGGGAAAGAGTTATTTGTTTGTTTAATTGTACTGTGCCTTTTAATAAGGAATGTTAAAGAATCTTCTGTTGACAGGAAAAACAATACAGTCCAAACCATTTCAGCAAGCATGCCTATTATTCACTGGATAGTATTATGCATATGACATGCATTGTATTTGCTGCAAACAGGAGAAACATTTGCTGTTTTGCTCAGCTGAACAGAGAACAGCTTCTCACCCATGCTTTATCTATTTCTTTTTTCAAACATTAAATATTACATCACTGTGAAATAAATTAATTGACCTGTGCTGTGAACAAATAAATTACAAAATTCAATATGCTGCTCTGAATTTGCAGCTCATTTTTGCAAGACGGTTTTGCAGTAGCTCTAACATATGAGTTAAGTAAGCCTTTCTGACAGGTGTAAAAGCCTTTCATACCACTTGCAAGGTTATGCTAGCGAAATATGACAGAAAACGTGGACTAGTCACAATATCATATGTTCCATATCAGCAAGTATCATAACAGAAAGGCTCACTACACCAAATAAAATGTACTATGTGGTAAAACAATGGGTGTGCAGAAGTAATGACATAACAGAGCAGGCAGGAGCTGGGGCTCTAATTTGGCAGGCTGCTTTGCCATAGGATTAACCCAAATGAGACTCATTATCTGGGAAAAATAAAATAATGAACGTATCCATCAGGAGCCTTACCCTATGCTTGGCTAAGGAGAGAGGAAGCAACATTTATTTATTTGTTTGCTTTTTTAGAGCTAAAAAGAACTCACACAAGATTTTGGCAGTTTTTATATGTACTGCCTTTCTCTGCCACCCTGTTGCGCGCGCTTTCTTGAAGGGACTTTATCGATCTCTCTCCCCAGATGTTTCATATTTGAGGAAGTGTCATAAATCACTGCTGGAGCAGGAGACATTGCTGGCTTCCACCCATACAGTGCTCCAAATCTGCATTTGATTTTGTTTTGCCTAGTTAGTAGCTCACACCCAGCCCTTGGCTCATGTGCCTGTACCCGACTCATCCTGGTGATACCCTGCATACTACACAAAGAACATACTAATGGCCTCGGCCAAGGGATGCTTTTGGTTGCTTCCAAAGCTGGGTGACTCTGTTGAGCCACTCCATTCAGAAGAACAGTGAAAGCTGGAAAGGAACTATTTTTCTATCATAAGGCTGAGCAGCTGATGAGCCAAACATCATCTAACTACTCACTTGTGATTTTGGAAAGAGCTCTACCCTGGAAAAAAAGGAGTCTGTGTGGAACTGCAAGCTGGACTTCAATCAGGGTCTCCGTGCTACGAGGCCAGCACTTCATTTGGTATGTGATCCAGAAACTTCTGCAGAAGGTTTATGTGAATTACACATTGCCTCATGTTGAGAGTCAGGCAGTTAAGACATACTGTTCTAAACATCCTTGTTCACATGAACTTCAACCACTATTTACTAGCATTCAGGAGAAAAAAAAAAAAATGACATCAACACTGATCTAATGCTTCGATTTTTCACTAGGAGGACAGCTGTTTATACCAGTCTGCCTCACATCTGTGAAAGAGCATAACTTATCAGGACAGCTGAGGGATGTAGGGAGCAGAACTGAAAACCAGGTTTTAAACTCCTCAAACCTGAATTGACACCAGAAAAGTAGATTTTTTTACTGCCTCCCTTAAAAAAAAGCCAAACAAACAAAACAACAAAACAAACCCACAACACCATAACCAGTCTTCAGAGAAAAAAATACGAACAAGCGAGGCATCAACAAACAAAAAACCAACCCACCAGGATGTATAAACTAGGGATTAATTGTTTTGCTCTATGACCATCAACAAAGTCTATCCGCTAGCATCTATTTCTAGAACTTCCAAATTCAAATTACATCTAATGAGTTTACAGTACAATTTTTAAAGGGTCTCGCCTGAGTCATAAAGACTGAAGCAACCATTAAGGCCCATTTGTTAACAGCTATGATAACTACACTGTCATTACGCTCGCTGTAGGACATTGTGCCACACAAAGGACTAATGTTACTGCACCAGACTAGAAGCACTTTAAAGTCATCTTGCGCAACTAGTAAGACAGGCAAAACACATTTTCTGATAGTAAAAAGCATTCTGGAAATTGCCAAAATTCATGCATTACCATCAAGTATGCATGTAAAATACGATGTTGTTTTACCATTTAAGTAGACTGCATTAACCTGCCACATTTAGCTTTGCAATTTCATAACGGTGGTTATCTAAACACTACTGTTATGGTTATCTATGCATTTAGGTTTGATGACAGTTTTTTCCTCTTATGCCCTTTAAATTATTTTCATCTGAGGCAGCAAATCCGTCTTATTTTTTTAACAATATTAA
Organism: Dicrurus megarhynchus; assembly: GCA_013399195.1. NCBI lineage: Eukaryota > Metazoa > Chordata > Aves > Passeriformes > Dicruridae > Dicrurus > Dicrurus megarhynchus. The sequence goes on along the minus strand of VXAD01001941.1, from coordinate 2,078,166 downwards.
TTAACATGTTATTTGTATTATAACTGTTCGCAGAGTCTAGACAATGACACAGAGTGTCAGCAGATATCTTAGCAAAAGTGATGAAAATTGTGGATCTCTGCTTGAAGCTCAATGGGTAATCAGAGCTTATCTACTTGCAATTAAATTGTCACCAGGCTAAAGATTTCAAATTGAAACCTACTGACCAGATTCTGGTCTTAATATATACCTGGAGAACACTGAGGTTATGAGAGATTATTCTAATTTAGAGTGATGCAGCTAAAATTGGATTCTGAGGGTTTGTGTCTTCAGTTCTAGAAACCCAGGGTTTTAAGAATGCATGCCTAAGATATTTTTAGAAAAAGGAGCTTTATCTCAATCTTTATGTTCCCACTTATTTATGGAAAATTAAATGGAGAAACGGCACATCACAGAATCTTGTGGCCATATGTCAGCCTATAAGTCAGACAGGAGACCTTTGATAACTCTTTTGTATCAGAAGGGAGGTGTCTTTGACAGCACTGACATGAGGTACTGCAAAAATACTGAATCGGTTTTGAGAGGACTGCTAGAATGGATAACAACTGCTACCCTACCATACCTTCACCCCAGGAAAACAAGTAGCACACGTATAGGCTGTGTGAATGTTTCACTTTGACATTTCATCCAAGGTATTCTCAGAAAGCCTAATGACTTAGATCCAAAGAAAGCAGAGGTATTACAAAATATGCAGTGGTTTACAGAGACAGATCAACCACAACATGGCATACTGCTTTGGACAGAAGGATGTGAAAGACAACTTAGAACAAAGTTTTTTAAATCCAGTCCCTGGAAACCCCAGTTAGTGATCCATTCATATACAGATTTAACTATGAACTGTGATGGCTTTTTTAGATAAGCAGGAAGAATTCACAGGCTTTTTATATTGACTTAGCAAAAACAGAAAGAAAATCTTGGTCAAATCTGTATTTTGAAGGTAGAATCTGTATGTTGTATGTTGGTATGCCAGAGAATTAATTGTAACACCATTTGTTTATACGCTTCAGAATAAATAAGGCATCGCAACAGGGAATGAGTCCTTGTCCTCTCTTCCTTACAAGTCACTTTATATCATTATAATTTTCTGAAAGAATTATTTATAAAAGATTCTCTACAGATATTCATTTGGGGGCATACGCCTAAAGAGATAATCACTTAATATACAAACATCTTAATTTAGAGTTAACATTTGGCGGCATGTTCCTCTTAATGTTCATCTGGTAACCACCAAAATGTCTCAGCTTAAAGAAGAACTTTTATCTGAGGGAGGAGGATGGGAGGTGCATAACGTCTCATGTCAGAGCAACATTTTAATCCTCTTATCAGTCATAAACCTTTTGTCTTACAGTGTTTATACTACTTACTGTAGCTATTTAATTTCTAAATCAAAGGCTTTCCCACATCTTACTATGACCTCTTCCTACATGTTCCTGCTTGCAGGGTTTTGACTTCTACTTCCCACATAGAAATCAATATCTTGTAATGCCCCACACAGCTACAGCTGTGTGCTGTTGGTCAATTCATGTCTGAAAGTTGGATGCTTACTACTTCTGATTAAATTTAACTTCTAGGCTTCTAGGCCAGACTAGCGAACTTCTCACTGCTCTACTTATTTCTAGTCTTACACTCTTAGTACCAGTACAAACTATGCCAAACTGCTCCAGGCTTTCCTCTGACCAAGTGCAGCCTGCGAGCAGTCCGGGACATAGGGGCGTTCATTCTCCTGGGCTACATAACCCAACACTTTGACTCTCCAAGGCATTAATACTTTTTTGTTGTAACTTGTTCCTAAGGCAGATACAAATACTGTAGGCTCAACAGCAGAATGGACTGGGAAGTTGCCAAACAAATATTTCTCCTCTGAAAAATACCCCAATCCATTTAAATTAACACAAAACAATATCGTGGTTTCCATAGACCTTTCACCTCCACATCGTATCTCTACTAAAAGTTGTGACAGAGCTAAGGAAGGCAGAGCAGCCTGAGGGTCAGGACACCCTCAGTGGGGGTGGACGGGGTCAGGCTGGGTGCTGATTCAGAGCCAGAGCTCCAGCCTGAGCTTTTCACCTCTCAGCCAGCTCTCTGGGTGGGGTGTTTCTTTCAGTGGTTATTACTATTAACAGTGCCAGGCTAAGGACAGGAGAAATGCAGGTACAGACAAAATGCCGTTTACTAGACCAACAGATAGCTGGAAAACATTCATTTGCACATATAAGCTTTCCTTCAGATTTGAAAAAGCTCCTGTTTCTTCCCCCACTCTCTGCTCCCCTGCCTCCGTTTCTTAAAATCTTGGGTTCACCCCAATGCAGAGTAGGTGAAGAAATCCTCAAAAAGACTTAACAGATGGGAAACCCCTGTTTCATCCAAGAGTATTAATTCACTTCTGACTGCAGCTGACAGAAAAGTTGGATCTCGAAGGGAAAAAAACCTACTGAAACAGAACTCCAAAAAGACATAGGAAAGTACTAGGCAAAAGCTTATTTCTAACTTAAAAAGATCATGGAAATGTTGTTCCAGCTGACAATGCCTGCTTATACACAATGTTCAAAGACAAAATAACAGGCAAAAAAAGTGACTATTTGGATTAAAAAAATTTTGCAGAGATTTGGAGGTTTGAGTCTGAGGGCCTTCTCTTTGTGATGGCTATCTGTAACTACACCTACTTGTAACTGAAATATTTACAGACAAGAACATTTATGCTTGGGAATGGTTCACATTCTTAGATTTTTCGTGATAGCCAAGAAAATAGTCCTTTCATTAGTTCAAACTCTGTATTGACACATGGGCTTTGCTGTCCAACCAGTAAAAAACACAACTCAGCTGAGCTGCACAGATGTTTTGAACTGGCCCAAAAGGCCAAGCAATGTGATCAACATCCTATCACCTAAAGTTGTCTCCCTGAGCACTCAAGTACACATCTGTACTGCATATTTCTTCTTTCACCAGTGACATCCAATAAAAAACAAATAATTTAACACACTTGCCAGTGGATTCTTCAATATTTCACTTAAGTCAAAAAGAAAACAGATCGTTTTTTTAAAAACACAGCTATTTAATGTATCATTGCTGCTTGGACTTGAAAGTCAGGCAGCAGACATGCAGCTTACAGAAGTCACTGAAAGCAGGGAATAAAAATGTATTTTGAAACAGTATATTGATTTCTGTTTCTTTTCTAAGGGCATGTGGAATTTTCCCAGGGTGTAATTCAGCTTGCCTTGTCAAGGAAACGTTCTCTTTGTGTGTGCAAATTGAGTGTTTATCCTTTCAGCCACTTGGGAGCTGCTGGCTTTGTGCTCCTGGTGCCCCTCATGCCAGCAGCGTGAGTATGCTTTGCTCATCCATTTCATACCAACCTTTCAATACTGTGACACTGGGGCCGAGCTAAAGGCTGCCTCTTAGCTGCATTCACTTATGATATCATTGTGTTTCCTTTGTAATCTTTCAAAAAAGAACAATTGTCAAAGAAGCCTTCTAATACTCAAACTCTGAACAGTCCCTCCATGTTCTGTCTGCAGCCACCACTGCTGCCCACTGGTCTTGCCCAAAGACACAAAGAGTTTCCAGCAAACGCATATATTGCCTTCTTTTCTCTTCTATTTCACAATCCAATCCCCTCTTTTTTTTTTAACCTCTGTGTATTTCTAGGGCAATTTGGTCCTTTTTACTATATGTGATCCATAAGCTCCATAACTTACAGACCAAGATGTAGGTTTCAAAGTGATTCTCAGGTGCCTAAAACCTTGGAAGCTGAGGGAAAAAATGGATTAAAGGAGGCTAATTTGTCTCGCTGCCCATGTAAAAATTGTAAAGATGCCATGAAAATCAGAGACATTAATACATGGATAGGTGGTCTGGCTCCAAAAAAATATGGTTCTTGAGTCCTAACATCTGGGAGAGGGATCATTCTCCACATATAATAAGCTCAGCTATTTATTAACATAAAAGCATTTTACGAAGGGGAGAAGTTTTTTTGAACAAACACACAGTTTAAAAAAAAACAAAATAAAAAAATTTTAAAATTTTAATTTTCCATATTTAACAATATTTGTTCCCATTTGTATAAAGCATTACTTCTCTGCCTTTATGATAATTTGAAAGCTATGCTATTAAAAATACAACAATACCAGGAATGTATAGAGGGGAAAAAATGCTAGCAATAAATTAAATTATATTGATAAATGATAGGAACAATTAATGGTATTCTCCAATTAGAAATATGACCGAATTTTTTTGCCTTAGTTTTCTAAAATGTTTAGTATTAGTAACTATTTATGGGGTTTTTTGCCATGTTTAATTAGCCTCACAATTTCCCCTTATCCTCCAGCCACTGGAAGCAGTGTGTTGACATTCAAAAATTATCTGCAAGTACCGAAATGTTTCAGATTGGAAAAAAATGTGGACGCTAGGTTGGTTGTGGAACACTGCCCTAGCCTTTCACCTCTGTTGAGCTGGGAAAAGAAATCTGTCTTAGGTCATAAGTCAAATGGGCTTCGTGATAGGAAGGAGTCCCTCAGGAATGCAGGCACAGAAATGAGGAATGAGAGAGAGACACACTAGGACTCATAACCTACTTCTGTATTGCTCTGAGCCAGCTTCCTATTAAACCCTCATACGAACATGCTCCTTCCTACCAAATTTAACCTGGATGTATCCTCAAAAATTACTGAAAAAGCTAAGCTTTCAATCTTCAAAATCACACACTCAGATACACAAAAAGCTCTTCAACATTTTTTGGACCTAGATTGATCTTTATTCAGCACACTGAGCTCTTGGCATGGAAAATGCAGGCTTAATTCTTCCCACCCCTGCCTGTATAAACAGGCATTTGTGTCCCATGCCCTGTCATGTTCAGTGAGGTGACCCACAGCAATGCCCGGCCACTGCCCTCAGCAGCCTGTGACACAAGCCTGCTCTCCCGAAGTGCAGTTTGGATGTTCAGCTTCATCTTCCTTTTCTTTATTTAATTCTGTAAGCCTTCATCTTACTCTCCTGAATCATCCTCCAGGCCAGGTAGTTAAGGACTCTCCAATTCCTATCAATCCCCAGTAGCTCAGGACAGCAATAAAATACTGCTAGTATGCCAGGAGGATGGGATGCACACGGGCTTACCTGAGCAGAGAGGTTTTCACTACAATACTTTTCCTCCCTGACATAAGCACTAAAAAAGCAAGGCAAATCCTATAATGCTCACAGGGAGTAGCAGTGACTTTCTCTAGTCCAGCTCACATAGCTGGAAGCAAAGAGAAAAGCTTTGGGGCACCAATGTCTTTTTCAGGGCTCCCTGTCTGACCACTGTGTGGCTGCAACTACAGCTGTGTATTCATTCCTGTGATAAACACTGGAGTTATTATACATATTCATATATGTGTATAAGCAGATATTGATACACGCATGTAGCAGAGAAAATGAGCCAGACAATGAGATGTTACAGATAATATGACAAACAAATCCTACTACAGGTTTTGCATTAAAGGACTTGTCCAAATACAGTTCTTTCCTCCAGCTACTGGAGGCCGTGCTTAGGCTGGACATATTGCAACAGAGCTGTAGCAACTGTATTAAAATTGTATTCTGACAAGTAATAGTACATTTTCATGAGGCTTTACACATGGTCAGAGATTCAACACTGCCATTAAGGAGAACAGTCAGCCAGTAAATATCTTGTGCTGTTCTTCTCTGGCAGGAGTGTAATTACACCCCAGCATACCAAACTGCTCTATCTCGTCCTTGCGACCTTTGTCCTTTAGCAAACCCACAAAGGGAAAAGCTGGTATTCCTGCTCCAAGAGCATCACATACTAGTTTTAATCTGCTTCAAGATTTTGCTGCCCTTAGAAACACTGAACTCTCTTCTGTGTGAACAACCTGACAAGAAGCCAGGCAAAGGGCCACTCGCCGGTCAACAGGAAGTAAGCTGGGACAAAAGGTCCAAGTTGAGGAACGCTTCTCTGGGCTCTCTGTCGATGTGCAGCCTCGGCAGCTTGCACTTGGGGCAGAGCCAGCATAAAAATGTACTCTGGGTAACTGTGGGCTTTGATTAAAAAGCCACAGTGCTTAATAACAAAACCTGACTGGAGAGAAAAAGAGGCCTGAAAAAGAAAGTGCCTAGCTTACGAAAAAGAGCTCGTGCCTTCAGGCTCATTTTAAAAACGTGTTTTATTGACTTTTTACTCAATTAAAGGATATTCTTATTCTCTCCTTAGATACTGTCCACTGCTTCATACTGCACATCAATAGATGATGAACCAATACAAAAAGCTCAGGTAAAGCAATCCAGAGCCACTGTGTGAATGAGTTCGTGTTTCTCTCAGCATCTCGGAAAAAATGAGCTCTTGAACTATTCAGAAATCCCATTAAACCCACACATGGATAGAAAATAATGGCATTTCCAGAACCCTTGTATGTGCACTGACATCATGAAATACTAAGTATGAGTAGAACTGATGAGTTTCATGAGCACTTCTGAGTTAACTGTTGTGAGAAGCAGAAGTTTGCAGGCAGCTGAACCTGGTGGCATTGCAAGTACCAGAAGATGTTTTTCACTGAAAAATCTCCAAAGTAGGACTTTGAGCAGAGATATGAAGGCTCTTTAGAGATCACATCAAGTGCTTAAAACCAAATTCCTTTCCTCACTTGAAATAGCCTTTGTGAGTACAGGGAACATGTAAATGTGTCTTGTGTGGGAAGATCTGTCTGTAGCCATCCCTGCAATTTTACTGTATGCAGCTTTGGGGGATGTCTCTTCTTCCTCTCCCCTCTCACTCTCTTTAAAAAAGGTTATGAATTTCTTTTGCACATAAGGAAAAAAATCCTTAAAATGAGATTTAGCTCAAATATGACTTTCTAGAACAGGACTCTGTATTTCTCTCCAAGTAATTTTAACTGGATGACTAAAAATTTCAACTGAATTATTAAAAATAGAAAGATTCTATTTCCTTACTGCCAGAAAATTTTCTGAGTGCTCTGAAGTCAGTTGGCTCAAAAAGTATCACTAATAAATAGAAGGAATAAAAATAATTCACAATTTTGAATTCAGCAATACAATTTCTAGTTTCAATTAGGAGACTTTTCCAATACATTACAAGGTAGGCTTATAAAGGCCTTCGTATTTAAAATGTGGTTAATTATTCTTTTTCATAGTTCAGGATGTTACCAAAGTAGCAATGCAGGAACAAATTACTATCCATCATCTGATCACCTGTTTTGCTACCCCCTTTGCAAGTTCTCACTCCTTTGCTGAACGTAATCTCTCTGGTAAATAATGTGCTTTTACCCCAATGTCCTGAGATGTGTGTGGACCTGAACAGTCCCTGAGGAGCATGCAAGAACTTGCTGCTTCACGGTAACTTGCTCATATGAGTCTTCACTCGCTCCCTCTCTCCTTCCTTTGTTGACTTTGCCATATAAACAGCAAGAATTAAAAAAAAAAAAAAAAGTGGTAAGAAGAGATTTTGCAACAAAAGTAATCTAATATGATACTAGGGACATACTTTTCACTAAGCAGGGGAATGACTATCTGGCAACAGCTTTGAAAAACACATGCTGGAGTTAAGAGTGCTAGCGAAGTGACCAACGCCATCAGAGCAGTGAAGAGAAGATCTTACTGCAATGAGTGAACAGTAAGATGGTGCAGAAGGTGGTGCAGACACCAACTACAGTAATCTTACCACTGTTCAGTTTGGAGGTTTGTGCCCTTTTCTGAAAGCCACATTTCATGACCAACTGGTTGAGTCTTGAGTAGAACAGAAAAATGATTACAGGCTTAGATGGTATGAGCTAAGAGGAAAGACTGAAAAACTCAGGGTCCAGTTGCTGGGCAAGGCAGAGCAGAGACAGGATGACAGTCATCTGGCAAATTAACAGTTGCTGCAATGTAAAAAGATAAAACTATGCTTCCTTGTTCACTGGGAACCGTAGCCTAAAATACAGAAACGAAAATAGACTGGGTGTCAAATAAAGCCCCAAACCATGGGGGTAAGCATAGTATGCATTGCCTGGTAATGTTTAGGAATCCCAGTCATGGAACTTTCTGGGGACAGGATGTAGGAAAAACTGTAAAAAACTAATCAGCCTGCCTTAAGATCAGGTGGATGGACTAGATAAATTCTTCCCAGCTCTACCTTCTATAAGTATTGTTTTTATCTAGCCTCACTTTAATCTCACTTGGAACTGCAGAATTTATGCTAATATTACAAGGAGTATGTCTCACAACAGGTTTATACTACTGAGCTGCCATTGATAACTTGAAGCCTATAATAAATATGTTTTGTAGCTAATGAAACGTTATACATATTAAACTACCAGCTGAAGAAAGACTGCATATTTCATTGCAGTATTTTTTCACTTCTAAGTACATCTACATTTTTCTCATGTTAACTTCTGTGATTTAAAAGATAGACTAGTGCTCAAAAGCTTATGTATGATGTAGATATACAAATCTCAATTTTACAAATAAAAAGAATTGCATAGATATAAATTTTAGGCTATCCAGACAGTCAATCATTACACAGCTGGCACTTCTGTTGCTGTCTGTTACAGTCTGTTTGAAATTACGACCATCTCTCACTGTAAAAGCTTGCAGAAAACTTGACAGTGGTTCCTGATCCCTTGTATTTTCACTGCACAGTAACAAGACCTGTGGAGGACACCTGCTTCTACCTTCTGGACATAACTTTCTGCAATCTTTACTGGTAGAAAATAATAAACCTCAAAACTTCATTATAGTGGTAGCCAGCTCTGTCATAGTGACTTTCCGTAGTCATCCCCTCTAGAATTCAGAACTTCTGAATGATTTATTTGGACAATCTGAAGGATATTCTGGAGTAAAGTATTTGAAACACAAGGAACACTGATTTGCTATTTCCTTCTTTTGTGCATTCTGTGTTGTTCTCCTCATTTGTTCGTGTGTTACACTGTCAGGCACATTGGAATTAACCAGAAGATATGACCCAGATGTCAGTGCATTTGTAGTGGAAAAAGGCAATTTCAGAGTCTAGTGCTTAATAAAATTTTTGCATGATTTCCTACAGCTGTTATCCATGTGTTATTTCAGGATAGCTGAATCACTGCACTGTTACAGAACTGAAACAAACACTAAAACACGCTGAAAATGCAAATCCACAAGTTACTTTAATGTGGGATGTAAGTCTAACAGAGTATTTGGGGCTAGCGCCGATAAATAACCACTATGTTATTCTTGCCACCAGATTCTGGATTCCAAAACCAAAAACCTACTAAACATATGTATTTGCCATATGTAATTATGACATCCTGATTTAGGCACTGGAGTCTCTTCTTTCCCTGAACTTTAATCCTGTTTATTTTTGACACAATGTGGGTTCTTGTTGCACTCTAGAATCTAGAGACAAAATAAAAAGTCTGTGGATTAAAACAAAATGATATAGAAATCCTTCCATATGAACTCCATGTCTGATGATTCTAAGGGCCACAACTATGTGTAAGCTTCAAATAATAGTCCTGAAGCTTTAAAAAAACAACTCCCTTTCTCTTTAAATGTTAAAGAAAGCAGGAATTGGTTTGCCCTATGTCATGAACCAGGATGTGATCCTTCTTCGTTTCCTACACCACTTTTGAATACAGAGCTTTTGCCCCATCTGTCAAACAATGGATATGTGAGTTCAGCAAGTGTTAAGCTTACCCTAAAAATTAGATGGAAACAAACATCCAAGCTTATGAATACACTGCTACTGCACTTGGGTGGCCATCTGCAAGAGAAGAGATGCTGGGACCAAAGTCTTCTCTGGTATATTTCCAATGACCTCAAGGTTACATCAAGACCTACTTGCCCATTGCACTTACTGATACACATCAGGATTTTTAAATAAAAACATATCTTGGGTGAGAGAGTTCCAGAAACAGATGCACAAAGCCTTAGAAGGGTTTTATACTCAGCATGCTGTAACTGAGTGATCCTGTCCAGCAAAACACCGGAAAAGCACATTAATCAACAGCCAAAAGCGCACATTCTGGATTTTTTTGTTTATCTTAACATAATTTGTTTACATAAACTTTGCACAATATTTTTCAACCCACTGTTCCGTTGGTATTTACTTATCTTCCTAGAAAAAGCTTCCTGCCAAATAAATAATTAGAAAATAGATTTTTCCCCTTCCTAATTATTAATTATTGCCACTTGTGTGAGAAGATATTTAAAGATATTTGATAGTCAAGAACAGCCTCCTCTGATATGTACATCAGTAGTCCCACAATTTCAGCCTTTTTGCACTATTTCAGATAAAAATAGAACATAAAATCATTAGAAAAGGTAAGGCTTATACAAAGGCAGATGGCTGAAAAGATCATTCCAGGTTCAAAAAAAAAAAACAACCTAGGCTGTGATTTAAGAAGGCCTTTTATGAAGGACAGGAGATTTTGCAGAATTTTAGCTGAAGTGGGCTGCCTTCTCTGTAAAAGCAGGCAGAGGAAAGGACACAAGTGACGGCAGGAGTTAGAAAGAGGGGAACCAGTTGCAGACACATAGAAGCTGGCCAAGAATTCATTTCTGCAGGATCCAGATCAACAGAGACACTCTACAGTATCTAAGAATGATCCTTCCATGCCCAGAGCTCTGGCTATAATCCCAGGTAAATACTGACAAGTGTCCTGTAATGTTTCAGAGCAGAACACTGGATACCTGACCTTCAAATGCTCTACTGCTGCCAAAAAACCATTTTTATAAAACTACTGGAAATGTATGTATCAAATCTCCTTCTAGTACTTCCATTAGAAGTAATTAATGATGGAAATCCATGGGTTTGCACAGAACGAGTCACTTGCACGACAAATCACTATGGGTGCTCATGACAGAACTTGTTTTTCTTTTTTAAAATACCTTAAATAACCACTGAACCTTTGAAACAGGTTTTGTTGTTAAAAAAGTGGTGGCCTATCAATAACAAAACAACACACCCTCAAAACCAGCTGCTTCACATTCCATTCATCAATCTTTTGGTTGCTTATGTCAAACATCGACAGGTTTAATGTATTGAGAGATAGGAGTTTGTCCTTGGCTCTAGCAGGAGGGAGGAAATGACGGCTGAGCACCAGCTCACAGCACACATACTGAAAAGCCTCCAGAGTAAACTGGGGCCTTGAAAAAGCTCATCCTTCCATGCCCTGGGATCACCCCGCACAGACACCACAGGAGGCACAGATGTGTGTGCGCGTCACCCTGAGCAAGGACAAAAATAGCAGTCCCTGAAATTTTTTTTGGATGCACTTTGGGCAATGCAACAGTAACAGACATAAGCCTCAGGTACTAGAGGCAATTCCAAATCTCCTCTAGGCTTTAAAAAAAACAACAAAATAAATTATGTTTATACAAACACATATACCACAATGTTCTGCACTAACACAAAGCATACCCTAAGCAGCCAAATAGTTTGTCCACTTTCAATTTTGTGGGCAAATCGGAAGCATGGAAAGAAAATACAGGTATCTTCAAAAAACACACGTGTCCCAAAAAGAGCAAGACCTAGTATCTGTTGCCTGATGAGACAGCTGGCAGAGGAGAGAGCTGGAGAAAAGAGGAACAAATGTGGAGGGCTGTTGTTCTGAAATATTCCCATGCTTTAAGGAAATAAAAGACATCAGTGATACTTGAATTAAGATCTCTGCTTCCCAATGACAGTTTTGTACATAGAGTTTGGGAAGCCATTTGATCACAGCTCGCACTGGAATTTTGTCCTGTCTTGCAGTGTCCCTGAAACAAATATGTTTACTATGGTAATCTGCTGATTAAAGGAAAAAAATAGGGCTGCAAGGCTGAGCTTGAGGTTGGATCCTGTTTCCCCACAAAACTGGGAATGTTCTCAGGACAGTCCTTGCTCTCCTTGGGGCTTCTTCCCCCCAGCTGCTTCACAGCTTGCTACAAGAATCAGGGCAAGCTCATTCCCATGTACACATCCCCAAGATAATTTGTTTGGAAAAGAAAGGCGTCAGCTTCAACCACAAAGACAGCAATCTTTCCTGTAAGTTTGGAACACTGACATGTGACACTCTCTGGTGCTGCAGAACATGTCAGTATTGCATAACAAATTCAAGACACTTACTTTATTCTACTTGTGTTATATGTTATTATTAAATTCATGTTGAACAAAAGACTGAGTATGTTTTAAATATTACCAAAAACCTGGTCACATTCCCATCCTTACACTGGGCACCATTTCCCAGATAGAAAGAAAGGTTGTGTTCATTCCCTGGTCTTGGTCTACTTTAGCCCAGGAAATGCAGTGGCTACACTACTTTCAGAGCTTTTTGGGACTGCAGCCTCTGTCTTATGAAAATAGTCTGAGGGAGTTGGGCCTGTTCAGTTTTGAGAACAGACAACTGAGAGAGGACCTCACCAATGTATATAAATATCTAAAGGGAGGGTGCCAAGAGGATGGAGACAGGCTCTGCTGGGTGGTGCCAAGCAATAGGACGAGAGGCAATGGGCAGAAACTGATGCACAGGAAGTTCCACCTGAATATAAGGAAGAACTTCTTTACTGTGCAGGTGACCAACCACTAGAACAGATTGCCCTGAGAGGCTGTGGAGTGTCCCTCACTGGAGATATTCCAGAACTGTCTGGAAACAATCCTGTGCCATGTGCTCTGGAATGGCCCTGATCAAGCAGGGACATTGGACCAGATGACCCCACTGTGGTCCCTTCCAACCTCACCCATTCTGTGATTCTGTGTGAACAGCAGTTTTGGCCACCCAGCTCTAATCCCACCTGGGAATACCTACAGTTTACTGAGAAACACCAGTGATGTAGTCAGTGTCACAGCATATTTCCTGAATGATTGTCCTGGTTATAATGCAAGCAGGGCCTATCTTGGCTAAGAGAGGCAATAGTCATTTATTAAGCCAACTGAACTACCCAAATGACACCTTCATCCAGGAGGATAATAAAAAAAGCAATGTTACTCTCTGGATCCTCCACCTTCTCTGGGTATTATATATGGCTAGAGGGAAAAAGTCTCATAACAAACACTGTCCTGGAAAATCTGCTCTACCACACACTTCCTTTAAAATTCTGTAAAATCGGATTAACGGTACGTCTCCCACATCCTGGGGTGCTGGGAGATCAAACGCATCCAAGACTGGGAGGCACTCAGATACTTCAGCGATGCAAGCCATGGAAGAATCCAAGATAGACAGATAATCCTCATTTATACCATATGGGGAAACACTGAAGCAGAGAGAAGTTAAGCAACCTGTCACTCAAAAAAAATACGAGGAGAGTGCTGCAAGGAGAATTTCATCCCCTCTCCTCAGTACTTCAGACATTTGGAACAAGCTTCAACATGAAGAATATTACTGGAAATAACAACACAGGAGACAAGTGACTAGCAGATTCCCAAGTACATAGCCCAGTGCATACAAAACACCCTCTCCTCTATCCCGTCACTGGTGTTAGCATATAGAGCACAAAAGGACTGAATGCAGCATGACCATAATCATTTTGATAGCGATTGTTTAAGTCAGTCAAGAGAAGAGCTGGCTGTCACTTCTAATCCTTTTGTTTGAAAGGTGGCAGTGCCAGCTCTGCCTCAGTCCTTCTGCAGGATCCTACACCTCTGAGCACTGAGGGGCTTGCTACTCCCAAACAAGTTTCATGGCAATGTATTAACTAATGACATTGGAAGAATGACTCTTGATTTCCACTGGCATTACCTCTGCCTGGGTGGTTTACAGGAAAGAGCTATCAGTTAAGGAACAGCAATTTAGAAGCCATAAATGTGGGGATAGAGACACCCATGGGATTTGTGTGTTAGCTTTGCTTGCAACAATAGATTAAGAAATCAGGTCGAGAGTTACCAAAAAAAAAAAAAAAAGCAAGAAACTAAAGATGGACTGATAAGAATTACTGCAAACCCTGCACTTTTGAAATATAGGTCTGATAAGAAGATATTCATAGGTCAAGAGAGTTTATACCTCCCATGTGTTCATTCACAAGTTACATCCTTACAGTATTTTCCACGTGCACAAGTCATATGTAGTGATTTAAACTACCCATGAAATCAACACTTTGAAGAATTATTGTTTTACTAACATATGTTCAAATGAAAACACAATGTTTTCCGAAAGTGTTTACAGATCAGAAAAACGTACTGCCATGTCTGTAAAAGAATAAGCACCAATATTTCACCAGATATTTTAGTATGAATTTCTTCAAGCTCAACCCTCCAGAAATGTCCAGTTTAAAACAACACATCCTTTTAGAATGATTGAAGCTATAAAAAACCATATTTATAATATTAGCAAAGAATGTATAGCAATTTGCTATGGCAACACTACTTCAGAACTCAATGATGCAATTACACAAGAAAGCAGCTTACTTAAATACGAAATTTTATGTCTGTTCTTACATCACATACACTTACATACTTAAGCTTTTCCAGGAACAACATTGACTGACATGATTTCAGTCAATCATTTAAAAGGAAATACAGGTGTCTGATTTTTATTTAGCTATCAAAAACCTTTCATTGTGTAACATTACATTCAGCAGTTCACTTGATTCTCTCTAGAAAAAAACAAAGTGCTGAGCTTGTCGAGTTTAAACTTTAAAACAGCAAAGTACCATGACACACTCCTGCTTTCTGATGGCAAACGCTGATGAAATACTGTCCTCCCTCCAAGACTACAAAGTGTCTCACACTAATCTAAATAGTACTTTCCATAAACAATGACAACTGGGAAACTCGCTGCATTCAAACAGTAATGGAGAAGGACCACGAGGATGTATGGCTACAATAAACCCATTACCAATTCAAAAGCATATGCGTGGGAACGTATCTGCAACTGTTTACCCATCACCACTTCTATATTTTTATTTTCCTGAGTCACTGTAGCTGTAATTTGCATGAAGTGGACTGCTACATGTTTTTAGTGGATAAATTTGGAATTTTCATGGCCCTTCTAGTACTTCGCATGGCCAGAAATCATTATGTTTCCCTACAACTGTGCAACATGGAAAAGGGGGCATCTCCTTTTTGAAACTCAGGTTTACTACACAGGATTTTAAAATGCAGACTTCATATTCATCATTCAGTAATTTTATTTCACTTGCCATGACTCCCTGTTTTAGTTTTCTTACACCAATTAATGCAGTCTTTTTCTGGTCTAAATGAATTTTATGAATTCTTTACCTCCTGGAGACTGTTGTAAAGAGTTTTGTGAAATGCCCATGAGACAGCATAGAAAACTCAGAAGGTTTAATCCTAGCTTTGCCAACACTTCCCTTTGAGACTGTGGTTAAAAGACAACCTCACCCTCCCTCCTCCTGTAGCTTCAGTTTCCTTGAAAGGATCTCAAAATAGACTAATAGACCACCTGTGAGGAGTTCTTAAATTCATTAAACTCTAAAAAGGAATAAAATTTCTCACTATTAATAATTTAGTCCTATTGCTGATCCATTTAAATAGAAACACTGTAAAACCACTTCACAAGTCTATTAACTGTGAAGTGACCAGTAGCTCATTATTTGTGACAGTTCTCCAGTTTGAGCTTACTCAAACTTCCTGTAGCATCCACCAGGACTCTTCTATAATCCCTAGGGTAATGTCTTAAAATGCATGGATTTAGAGCATTCTTTCAGATTACTCCTTATTCTTAATTTTCCTGCTCAGCATTTATTAGTGGCCTATAGCAATTTTCCTCAGGCCAAGTATTACCATCAGTGCTTTTGCACAGCTTGGCCTTTCTTCCTAATCAATCATGAAAACATGGTCCAAAGAGACATGGTCTCCTCTTTGTCAGGTGACAGAAAACCAGATTATTTTTCTGTTATTCATTCTATCAAAATATTAAGTCCTGGAGAACTTTCAGACAATAATTTACAGGACTTTTTGCAGAAGGAGTTGGCCAACATATCCTAACAGACATCATCTCTAATAAAGGATTTATTCTTTTCAGGAAAAGCTCATATCGGTCCTACTTTTTGTAGTGGATTACACCATATTTGCCAAATGACAAGGACATGCTCTTTCCAACCTTTATTTGCTCATCAGCTGGGACATGGGCTTGGTTTTATTTTTTTTACTACTTGGATTTGGCTGGGTCTTTTTTTCTTATTTTTAAGGTGATTGGTAATATGTGATGGTACTGTGGTCCCTTTGAAACAGGAGTGCAGACTTTTAAATGTAAAAATTACCCTAAGTGCCCTTTTTCATAGAACCATTAAGGTTGAAAAAGTCCTCTGAGATCATCATTAACCCAGCACTGTCACATTCACTGCTAGATCATGTCCCCAGCTGCCACATCCACATGGTTTTCTGAACAACTCCAGAGATGGTGACTCCACCACTACCCTGGGCAGCCTGTTCCAATACCTGAACACCCTTTCAGTGAAGAATATTTTCAAAACATCCAATCTAAACCTCCCCTGGCACAACTTGAGGCAGTTTCCTCTCATCCTGTTGCTTGTTATTTGGGAGGAAACACTGACCCCACCTCGCTACAACGTCCTTTCAGGTAGTTTTTGAGAGTTATAAGGAACCCTCTGAGCCTCAAAGGCTGCTATTACAGCCCAGATCCTTATTTTTAGAGCCCAAAGCTTTGCTCCTTGTCTTGAAAGCCTCCTTCGTACGGACAAAGCCTCATTTCAGGGAAAAATCTCCTCACTTACAGCTCAAAGCCTCATGTTCTTCACGTTTAATACCTCATCTGGAGCATCCAAAGACCTATTTTTAGGGTGTAAAGTCCCACTTTTAAGGCCAAAAAATTCATTTGAAGGGTCTATTCATATCCATGGAAGGAAGAGAAGAAATGATGGTTTTGTCAAGGTTCAGATGCCTAATGACAGACTAAGCATTTGTTTCCTTAGTGAGTTGTTAAAGTTTACCTGCAACTGGCATGTAGTACCTAGGACACAAATGATAATAGCAGGTAAAAAAAAATGAGGGAGAGCAGATGTGATAGCTGTGTAGAAATATAAGATAGAGTGTCATTAAGGAACAGAGAGTCTAAATACTTATTTAACCAACAAAGGGTAGAATAGTAAAGAAGGGGCCTCAAAAGGTTAAGAAACCATTCCAGAAACAGCAGTGATGGAAAATGAGAGACATGCAAGCCGAGACTTTAGAAAGGTTCATGCTAGGACACCCCCATATATATATCACACGGAAAAAATAATCAAATTATTAAAATCACCTATGCCCTAAATACTTATTAAATAGGACTTCCTGAATACACCTAAGAAGTGTCAGACTCTGGTTTGATTTCATATCAGATCATAAAAATGACAATCAATCTGCCTTTAAATTAAAAAAAAAACCCAAAAAAACCCAACAACAACATAAAGTCCAAGAAAAAGCAAACAAAAATGGTTTAAAGGCACTGATATATAAAATCCCAGTTTGCAATGTCACTCACACACTTACCTGGGGTAATGCAACTTGTTCTGATTAGTTTCATACCAGCAATTTGTAAACAAACCAGAGGGTTTGTTCACTGATGAACAACAACATTGAATAGAGGTCAGCAGAAAGTTTTACAAGGAAAGATTGCTGGAGCTCAAACACATCTGTTGGGCTGAGTAAATACAAGGAAAGAGGAGCACATTTTAACATTGAACTATAATATTGAAGGGTAAGAAGCAAAAACCAAAGAGGGAGATGAATTAATTAGTGTGGTGCCCAGAGGTAGGGGAGGAAGGATAATGAAGAGTAGTGGGATTAAATTAGGAAAAGCAAAATTTAGGCTGAGTATAAAGAAAAAAAACTTACTAATAATGAGTTTTATTATTTCGGGAATTAGTCTCTCAGGTGAAATGATGGAAACACCTGTCTAAGATTTAGGACTTTTAAATTTAGGTTGCGCAAAGGCATTAATGCGTGAAACTCGAAGTATGCACAAAGGTGTACGCGCTTTGGGGAGCAAAACAGAGCTGGTAGGGACAGAGCGAGCGGATGCGGCCACGTCCTGTCTCAGCTCCATGACTACAGTGCAATTACCAACATCCTCTCCAAGAACTGCCCAAAACACAGCCTACACACACGTGGCACAAGCTCTGCTTGGACTCACTGCCCACATGGGAAAGAGATGGGCATGTGCACAAGGGGATTGGGGCACAGGTAGCTGGCTCAAGTGCCTGGCCCAATGTATTTCCAAGCACAGCGGGGTAAGGACACATCAGCACACCTGGTCTTTGCTTCCAGTTCCAGCATTAGGTCTCTTTGCCACCTTTCCAGGCCCTCCAGTTTGAAGGTAACAGTAAAAGAAATCCATAACCAGAATCATAGCATTTTGTTGTTCTAAATCAGGTAATTTTGTTTGGAGATTAGTGAGCCCATGCCACACCATTCAGAGGCCAGGCTTGGTGCTCCAGTCAGAGCACTCTGCTTTTGAGCACTTTCTGGAGTCAATAGTGCAGTTCAGAGGAACAGCTGCTATTGCTGCTGCCTCTTCATTTAGTTCACGAAGGCCAAGCAAGCCAGCTAACACCATCATAAAACAAAATAAAGCATCCCTTCAGAACGGGCTGCAAGATGAAAATGCCATACACTGCAGTTGGCAATCTGATGTCTTGTTTATAGCACTTTTTCTGCTATCCTAAGTGGGAAGCATCACCCAAAACTGTTCTAACTTCTTTTTTTTCTGGGGTTTGTTTTGCCTACCTCACATAAAAGTAAAAAACAGCAAAACCCTTGCAGGCAATTCTGAAAGCACTGCAGGGACCACAACTGGATAAACAGTTTGTGCCTAACAACAGGCAGGCTGTTCACCCAAGTGAAAAAGAAGGGTTAAATGCTCTAGCTTTATCAGGAAATTTGAGGTTTTATACTGGAAGCAATTTGTTCAACGGCTATTTTGACCATAGGACTTCCTAATCTCAGTTCCCATAGAGTTTGGCTTGGAGCCAGCCAGAATGGTTCGTTTCAGCTGCACAGATATCTTCCACAGAGGAAATAAAAGGATTTCAAACCCCGGAGTCATTTCCTTTGGTTCTCGGCTCATTCAGAAAAAATGTCCTTTCGGTCAGTGATATCTCCAACTTAATTCCTGCAGCATGACTTTAAAAAAAAAAAAAAAGTCTTTGTGGGAAACTTTTTCTGAAGATTTGGAAGTGTGCCCTATAAGCTCTTTGCCAGTTGGTGTAAAATACCTTCTTTGCTCCCAGAAGTTTGCAAAGAAAAATGTCCTCTTCACTTCTACATTAACTCTGAGCTTTCCAGAAGTTTTTACTCATCTAGCAGCCCCCATTTAATAATTAAAGGAGATATTCACACTCATACAAACAGATGTATGAGTTTACAGAACTGTGCATCAAAATAATCCACTAAATGTATTTTAAACACAGGGGCTGATGCACGTGCAGCTTCAGAGGCAGCAGTGCAAGCAGAACAAGCAAGCACTTACAAGTGCAGCAACGTGTTTCTCAACAGTATCATAGACTTTGAGACATTCTAAGCCTCAGTATCTTGCTTTTGACAGCAGCTGACAAACATTGCATTTTTTCACCAAGATTCAGCCCCAAACCTGAAAAGCGATCCAAGAGATCCAAACAGGATATGTTTAAAACAAGCATGCAGGCCAGCCAACATAAATACCAGGAGTATAATGTCCTCCCCAAGTCAGTGGGATACGTACTCCTGGAGGCTGCCACCATCTTAAGCACTTAAGTAGACAGGGTTTCCCTGAAATAATGGAGATAACATTTTTGACACACAATCCAGCTCTAATGATCAAATTCATTCCAAGCGTGTCAGACCTGTGAACACTACCTTTACATCAATGTGAAAAGGAGAGGAAGGTTTTCAAATATATCCTCAGGCCTGTGATATTTCTAAGAGTCCTATAAAACAAAACACCCAGGTGCAAACAGCAGCATTTGTGGGTTCTGCAATAGTGAGCTTACGCATCCTTTGTCCTAAAATGAACTTTGAAGCAACAGGATGCCTCAGAGCTGACACGTTTTTCATCAAGAAGATTGATTTTAGTGAAACTCAAAGCCTTCTTCAGTGCTGTGCTTCAGTATGCATCTAATACTAAGCATACACATCCTGAGGTGGCCCCATCTTATGTTCAGAAAATTCAAAAAGCAGAGTAAATGACACATGCAAAATGGAAACATTAATGAGTTCAACCCTGCTGTCAACTTCAAATGTCAGCGCTGATCTTGATAATTAAACTACTCTTTCTAGGAAAGTTTATCACCAGATCAAAATTACAGTTTTAGTTATTATTTATGAATTGAGCCTTGTATAATAACTTAAATTTAAGTAACTTAAATGCTCAGAATTGTTTCTTCCTGTATCATAATGATTCAAGGTGTTATATGAGATGGACTGAGACATGAACTTCTCATAAAGTACTTCAACACACATACACTCATATTTACATTTATCTCCATATATATCACAAGCTCCTTGATAGCACTGCTCTGCAAAGGGCAACTGAGGCCTTAGAACTGAAGGCCTTCTTTAGCCTAACTCAGATATTTTCTAACAATGTCTTGAATAGAACAGACTAGACCTTCAATCTGTGGATCTCTACCAGAGAGGAGATAACCTATAATATTAGACCTTATTTCTGTTTTCTGAAGGAATGCGGGGGGCTATTCAATTTATAAAATAAATAAAACAAGTAAAATAAATAACGAAGCACAATTTTCTATATTCCAATCCAAATATTGCTAAGTATTGCTAAGTTCCATCCATTTAAATCATTATTTACCAGGATAAAATAACAGATACTGATGAAGCATGTAGAAAGAAAGGCATAGGGGAGATTTACAGAAGAAGCTAATTTTTCTGAGGTTAAAGGGGACCTACACTGTAATTATAATGGTACCTTTTTCCTTTTTCCCATTCTTTTCTAAAATTGTATGTAAATTCAAACCAAATGTTGACTGGAAATTTTTTCCCCTTTTACATTCCACTTTTCCTCTCCCTTTCAGGAATGCCAAACCCAGGAGCTGAGTGTCAGTAAAGACTGTCCAAATTAAAACAAAATTTCTGGTTTCACTTAGTCCTAAGGGTAACATGTGCTTCCACTCTTCCTAAAACACAGTGGGAACATGGGGCTTTAAAAGTGTAATCTGAAAATCCTATTTTCTTACAAGCCTTATTAACATGAAATGACTCGGTGACAGTCGAAACTTCCACTTAGAAGAACATTTCATAGCCATTCCTCTGCCTTCCAAAACACGGCAAGCTCACCTTGCTGGGTTTTTGAAGGTTAATTTTACAAAACCCATTTTGGAGTTGTTTTTTTTCTTTAATGTGCAAACCTGCAGACATTTCCTAGGCCTCACACTGGCAAACACACAGGTAATTTGCAAGGAGATGAACTGTAACAGAGCCACACTTCACTCCTCCAGCTCCTGCTCCCAAGCATTTCAGCCAGCCATCACAGCTACCCCCACACACTCCCATGCACCCCAATGCAGCCAGTCAGCCTGGCTAAGGATGAGTGAGACAGTTGCCCTCTGTTTTAGCTCAAGAGCCAGGCTTTTTCTTCAAAGAGCTGCTCCAGAAGCTGTCCTCCAGGTAAAGATTTGCTCAGAGGGGCTGTAGATGGTGTGGGGGAGTGCCACAGTCCCAAGAGCCCTGAGGTGGCACCCAGCAGAGCCCACTTCTCACATCAGCCACAATGGCCCCAAGGACAGCAGTCCTAAAGGGAACGTGTCTCCCAGCTCCCTCCCCAGTGCTCCTTGTGGGGGTGCAGCTATTGAGACTATAGTTGTATGAAAACACATCTTAAAATATTTGCCTGACTCCAGATGCAGAATACTGGGGAAACTCCTAGAAATAAGTGCATGCATTCAGACAAAAATCCTGACCCTACTCTCAAGCAGACTTGTGACACAACTCCCACTGTCATAAAAACTGAGTTTGCTCCATTCTCCATACCAAAACTTGGCTGCTCTGGTGGTCAGAAACTCTCACCCATATTTAATCACAGCCTGTTTACTCTCACTTATTCTTGCTGCCAGCATTGTGCACACATTTTTTCCCTTGCCTAATACCAGATACTGATTTCTTCACAGACATTCCTATTTTGTTCCGATTTTGTGAATATTCTTTTAAATGCTACATCTTCCATTCCTCACCAATCAATCTCTATACTCTTTCGCGCAAGAACAACCTCAGCATTTCCAAGAACTAAACTGAGGCCATAGGAGCATGACTTTGACTGCATGAAAGAAGGAACAAACTCTAGCTTTTGTCTTTAGTGCAGCAACAGGAGAGGAGGTCAAACAGGTTACCTGGATAGAAAAAAGTGGTAGGAACAACCCCATCATATACTTCGGGAGAAGAAATTAAAGTGGGAATTAACCAATTTACTATGACAACAATCATTTTTTCCCCATGGGAAAGCTGCACACAAGTGCAGCAGGTCCAGGTCCAGGGCAGCTGCCAGTTCAAGGCAGGACTCAGGTGGTAAGGAAGGATGTAATCCAGTTCTAGGTCTTTCCCACTGAGAGCTGCTGATGTTGCATCTTCTTGCATTGAAAGTGTCCCTCTAGAATTTGGAGCTAACCAGAAGGAAGGAGCAGGTTGGAATGATGACAATCTCTCTTTCCAGGCAAGCAGATGGGGCAATAGGTAACCTTGAGAAAATCAGGTGATCACTAGATCTATTCCTCTTGCAAACAAGTAACCACGGAGTCACTCAAATGCAGTGCTGACAACACAACTGAAACATTAGTGGCTCCCTAAGTGTTTTAAGCCTTAAGAAATAAGATGGGTGAACTTAAATACATACTACAGTCAGAAACCAGTCACAGAAAAACTGTGAAAGTGAGGCAATGAGCGGATCATAACACCAAGATCCAACATGCATGGCAAAGACGGAGCAATCTGTGCTGGTGGGGTAGAAATGATCAGACAAAACATGGCAGAGAGCAACACACAACCTGTAAGAACTGAAATGCAGGACTATGCAGAAAAGCAGTAAGTGGAGTGCTCATAGAGGACTTTTATCATCCCTACACAGCTTGGGCAAAATGGGATGTAATGCAAGGATCACATTTTCAGGTGCTGTTTCAGAGAGCAGCTGCTTAGGAAGCCCAGAACAGATGCAACTCTTAATTTTAAATGACCACAGAGAAGGTTATAGGACAAATTGAAAAAAGTGAACACTAACAAGTTGCAACAACAGATGGTATTCACCCTCCCAGTTTGAAAAGAGCTCCAGGATGTAATAACTGACTACACACACTAAGAAGTGGTGTGCAGTTGTTTTTTTTTTTCTAAAACTGACTTTGTACCTGAGGACTGGCAGGTGGCACACATGGTCCCAGTGTTCTGAAAACATCCCAGGTAAGATCCAGGTACGTAAAGATCTGTAAACTTGATGTCAGATTACAGAAACAGAGTAAAATCAATGGAAATTGTGGAAAGAGTTAACCGGGCTTTTGTAGGTTTGTCTCACAGACCTACTGGAGTACTTTGAAAAGGTCAACAAGCCTGTGGATAAGGGTGATCTGGCTAATACAGTCTGCTTGGATCTCCAAAAGACATTTGACAAGCCCCTCACAAAAGACTTCTTTGGAAACCAAGCAGCCATAGCTTAAGAGGGAAAGTTCTTGGATAAACAATTGGTTAAAAGATAAAAACAGGAGGGTAGAGGGCATGATCTTTCTTACAAGGGGGGAACAGCACCAATGGACTTCCACATGGAACTTTGCCAGGACCCATACTGCACAACTTACTTCTAAATGACAGGAAGAGGCTAAGCAGTGAGGTGACAAGATTATTTAGGAGACAAAACAGGAGAGGCATCTGTGAAGAACTGCAGAAGGACCTTATTAAAGTAAGCAACTGGGTAATAAACCAGAAGAAGAAATTAAATGTAGGTAAATGCAGTCACGCACATGGGAGAAAATTCCGGTTTTACATTATGATGCCCTTTGAAATGTCCATAAAAATGTCAACTTCCTATTTGCTCAAAAAGGCAAATTGATTTCCAGGAATTATTACGAAATAAGCAGAAAGCAAGGCAAAGAATATACAGCAGACACATCTACACATATGTCCCTGTCAGCCCCTCCTCTCCTATAGCTTCTGAACTGACTGACCCCATTCAAGCAAATTTGAGGTAGCAATCTCGAACACTTTTAAATTCCAAAACCTCAATTTCATTACTAGACACTGGTGAAAACACAGCAGAGGTTTGTTAATCCCAGCAGCCTCAGAAGGATCTTTTGCACAGCATACACCCCTCTCTTTTAAGTGTAACAATTTTATCACTTCTGCAGTAAAAACCCAAGAAAGTAGAGCATGGCAGGCAGAGCTATGCAATTCTTTCTGATGTAAGAACTCAAATTCACCCCACTTGATAAATATGTATGTGTCTCCAAAACTCCAAGCATATTTAATGTCTGTTCCATGACTTTCTTCTCTAATAACTGTCTATACTAGCAATAAAACTGGTTTCTATTTATAAAGGAAATTACTAAAATAATGTGCAACAAATAAACAAAAATGAAACACTAAAATTCTGAGCACAGATTTTTGTTTTTCTCCTCAGTTTTGGGGCTTTTTCTAAAGATACCTTCCATCAGTTATGTGGAATTTACCCTGCAATTTACTGTGAGCTGGAGTGACTGACAAGAGCAACCAAGATACCTCAGGCAAACCAGGTCACTCAGACTTCTTCTTGCTGTTTTGTGATTAAAGGTTGACCACAAAAACCTTTACTTTCTGCAGAATGCCATGCTTGGTTGGTTAAATATGCAGGCAATTAACATAGAGATAACATGCATTTAAATGGAGGTGCCATTGACCCCCATCTCCTGACTGCAACCTTCGCTCTGAAAGCAGACAGCTTAGCAGAAATATTCAATTAATAAAAAGCCATGAAGGGCAACAAGTCCATTTCAATTAATTTAAAAATAAATAGTGTTTACTGCTCCATATTTAAGAAGTTAATAAAAAACAATAGCACAACTAATACCACAAGCAGCAACAGAATGCGCCTGAAAGATCTTTACGAAGATCATATAAAAAAACCCAACTCTTTTTGCCCTTTGTTTAGAATAAAACACAATATTATGTAAGTAATGAAACAAAGAAAGCCAGTTGTTTTATACATTTGAGTCCCTTCTTTCTTGCCTCTGCCCATGTCTTATCCCAACAGTGATGCTACAACTTGCTGCAGTGACTCCCATCTCCCTCTTCAAGCATTCCCTAGTATTTCCACCCTCTACTCTCATACCTGTACCTCCCTCACAAACTCCTTGTTGGCCAAAACCAGCACAAGGTCTGGTTCCACCATAGAGAAGCAACTAGTGAATTACTGTAGTTACTTCAGGTAGACCAAAACTAAACCCATCCTGCATTTCTTGTAGTGGGAGCACTGAGTGTCCATTCTACATAGCTGCCCATTTTCTGAAAATATTTAACTTGGTTCTGTTCGAAAGTCCCAGCCTTCTTTTGCTTTAAACTGGGCAATAAATTGTAAACCTCTATGTAAATAAAAAAATTGACAGCTTGGAGACTCTGAAATTGGAAACCAAACTAAGAAAATTTAACAATTTGTAATTTTTTTATTAAAAATTGTAGTTTGGGGGTCTGGAGAAACCACATATCACACCACTGCCATCTAATGGAAGAAAACATCAGCCAATTATTGGTCCTGGAGAAGACCCAGTCAGACAAAGACTATTTCATCAAGTAGGAGAGTCATTTCTAGCACCCCAAACATGGCCTCCTCCTTTTCTCATCTATAAACTTAGCTGTACTCAAAACATTCTGGGTTGAAAAAACTCACTAAATGTTATCCAAATGTATGATTATTCTCAGGAAAGCTGAAAGGCTGGTTTGGGTTTTTTGTTGTTTTTTGTTTGTTTGTTTTTTGTGGAGAATTCAGTAAAGAAATGTCATTTAACTCCAGTAAAAATCCTAGTATTACTTATGGTAGCTAAATTGATTGTGGACCCTGCTCCTTTTCAAAGACCTGGGCTGCAAAGTCCACAGGACAAGGTTTCCTCTCAATTAGCTTTTTATAGAATACAATTGTTTTCTGTACCGTTGATTAGCACCTAGAGCTTTAGTGCTCACATAACTCTATATGGCTACCACAGGCTGAATAGATGGAGCAATATTAATAATGCCTGCCAGTTCCTTTCCCAGAACTGGTGTGGGTGGGTTTTTTGATCAGCATTGAGCGAGCTACATCTTTATTGCCAGCGGTTACGATTTTTCTCCTGTGTTGCACATCTATTCGTGTTCGAGCAATCCTACGCCATCTCCAGACAGGCAGCCCTCAGACACCCAGAAAGACAGATGTAATAAAAATTATGGCATGGTCTCTTAGTGCTTCATTTTCACAGTATACTCTCTACCAAGAAAGAGAACATTTACTTAATTCACTTGGGTAAGAGAACACTACTCTTTGAAACAAAAGCGGGGGATGTGCAGTAATAGGGGAAAAGCGAGCAGTGACCTCTCTGCTGGCAAACCACAGAAGTGAAGTCGCGCTGTAATTCACAGATCTAATTCAGAATGCTTCCTCTTGAGTACCCACGTTCAATAAGAGTCTGTCAATTGGATTCATTATCAAATTGTCACTAGATCAAGACAGCATGTGTTTTGCATATGCTGTATACTCTGAGAGAGCCTAATGGAGTCAGCTCTAGAAAAACTAAGGAGCTGGGCACTGTCCTCCTCTTGCCTCTGCCCCGGGTTTCTACAGGTTGGCTGCTGTGCTGAAGACTTGAGACTTCTGAGAAAGTAACTTCTGAACAGAGTACTGTCACTTTTAGAAGAGATGACCTGCCTTCAAGCAACTAGAGGCCGAACAGATTTACTGGTGTATAGGATGCTGTATCAGGGCATCAGAAAAAAAAGTTTAAGCAAAGTGATTCTTCAAGACAGTTGAAAAAGCTGAGGCATTGTAAGGAAGCTTTCAACAAAGCTGATTATGAGCCACTGTTCAGATAAAAAAATTCTCTTCTATTCATTTCCGTCATATGAAATAGATATTTCCAAGTCTGCTGAGACCACTAAGAGCCTACTAGCATTACCCAGTCCCAAAATGCACTTCAAGTGCATGCCAAGCTATTGGCAAAGTTTTATACAGACCAATGAATCAAAACATTAATCACTGTGTATAAATGGAAATTCTACTTTTTTATTTCTCTGGAAGGAAACAAATTTAAACCAATTATTTGTCAGCGATATGGGCCTGCAGATTTTGGAAGCAGTAAATTAAGAATAATCACAGATTAGATATGTCACAAAATACTTGAGCATCTTGGGTCTCCTTACAGAAAATATTTGCTAGGCCATGAGTTCATTTATGAAAAGATAATGACCCAGGAAATTTTTTCCTTAATTGCAAAGAAGCCGTTTAAGAAAGTGTCTGGGGAACTAATTAGGAAGGAGTTTCCTCTGTAGAAGACCTGGCTTTAAATTCAATAAACAATTTTTAGAGGTCTTGCTTGAGACAGAGCACAGTTTAGATGCAGTCAAGAACATTTGTTGTGGTGCAGCAGCATTTTGCAGACATTGGGGCAGGTCTTCACCACAGTGATGCAGTGGCCAGTGCCAGCGTGCTCCAGTCATGATGACTTGCTGGGCACAACTCATTGAATCCTTTCCTATTTCACTGCAGCAGATGTGAAAAGCATTCAGAAATATACAGACAGGAGAATCTCTACCTCCAAGCTAAAGTGAGATTTTGCAGAACACTTGCACATTTGCCAAGACATAATAGTGCCTGGTGGCCAACCCAACAGGTGCCAGGAAAATTGCTTTGTTATGATACCTAAACATCCATGAACACATCATCTGTAAACTCAAGGAGACAACTATGTAGTTATTTTTAATATATATATGCAGCTTTCCCACCTCCCATATAGTTTCTTAACTTCTTAAAGTGGTCAGATTTACAGAGCATCATAGCTCATGAGCCCAGAGATCAAACAAGCTTTTATTTGCTAAGCTAGGGTGTGAATTTACACTTCATTCATGAGTGAACAACCTCATGTTTTTTTACTGGCAATTCCTTTCACTTCATTTTGATGTATGCCTGCCATCATGGTGTTTAGATGTCTCCTTTAGGTATTTTTTCTTAAGACTTGACTCTTGGTCTCATGTGGTTCCACAATAATATCACTTCTTAATTTAAACAGAAAAAAATATTATTTCAACCTTTACATATAAAAACCACAGGAGTGAAAGTAAAAAAACACTTAAGTTTAAAAAAAACTCCAGAAAACAGACTAAAAAACCTCCAAATATTTACAAATTTTAAACAACTAGCCTCATGTTGTTTAATGTAGCTTATCAAAACACATAGCATTGCTTTTTTCCTTTCAACTGTTTCAAAGTGGGGACTCATTGACACTGTTGAAGACTTTTTCCTTCTAGCTCTGGTGATTTGGTTTTATCAGCTGGCTTGCTAACCAAAAGTAGTACCACTCAGCATAGTTTGTGCACTCTGTTCAAGAGACCCAAGAACAGAAGGACCAGATCAGTTGTGGCTGCTACAGGTCAGCAGTGAGATGGATCAGCAGAGCCACAGACAAAACTTGCTGAGCGCCTGCCCCACACTCAGCACATGCCCAGCTTTCACAAACGCCTCACTCTCAGAAGACCTGCTGAACTAAAATATTCCATATTGCTACATTTTTAATAACTTGAAAACTATTATGCCACTGATTACATAATGCTTTGGAGTGGATCAAAAAGAAAAAAAACGAAAAAGAAATGCAAACAAACAAAACTAATGCACAAAAAATCAGCACATCTATTGCTACTCTGGCATCAAAAACAGGACTGATTTATTAGCTACACAAGTCTAGAGTTTCAAACTTAAATAAGTCTGTTTTACAAATTATTTACTTTCTACAAGATCCATTTCCCCTTGAAGCACACTGTGCATGCCCTCCTAGTGTGAACAGTTTACAGTCTGTGATCAGGCACAGACCTACTTCTCTGGATTTTTTTCCCTTTCAAAATGGCAATTCTGAGAATCATAAATTACATAGCACAGTTATTGTAACTTAAGCTTATTCCCAGTAAATAAAATTTATTAACTACATAGCTTTCTATGTAGCTTAGCTCCTTCCCACCAGCTTATTATTTTACACAGACTTGCTTCACATTGCTAGTCATAACAAAATTGGGCCATCTTAAGTATAAGAATATGAATTAAAAAATATAAAGTAAAAATGCATCATTTCATATAATCACAAATAACCTCCACTCTTCATAGAATATGTGCAGAAAATACTTTGTTAAATTTGAAGTTTTGAAATTATTTTATCTAACATACATACCAAGGTATATCTATTGTATGATTATAAGCTTTGTTTATCAGAACACCAGAGCAGAAGCCTCCAGCTCATTAAGCTCCAATGCATTAGAGTATTTAGGGATGCTGGTGAACTTAAGCAGATGAGTAGCAACACTGACACAAGGCAGGACAGACTCCTTTTGGGAGATATGAAACACCACTTTATCATGCCATTCCAATTATCTCCAACATTTATAGTAAGCCTCCAGTTATTCCATTTTTGTTACACAAATAAACTCTCAATTTATAAAATAGGTCATGGTAAATTTTAAGTCCTGGTCTAAAAACAGCAAGGCAACCAGAGAAATAAAACTGTATGTGATATATGGTGGGTTAACAAAGATAACTTCATGGCATTTTTTTTTACCATAAACCTACCACAATCCTAATGAGTGCATATCTGCATCCCCAGTTTCCATATTTTAAAAAGAAATAGATCATTGCTAATGTTTCTCAACAAGAAAAATGTCATAATGAAATATTAAAATTATAAACAGAGTCACTTTAGTTCCCCTCGTCATGTTAGGCACATTTCTCTCCTAAGACAAACACTGGTATTCAACAAATCAAGTCACCCATGGTTTGAAAAAATGTACATAAAATGAAGAATATACCACTGAAGTGTTTGTCTCCTATAAAATACCGTGATTCATAGGTTCTATTTATTTAAAAAAAAAAATTCCTACAGGTGGGATTTCAGCCTTTCAGTCATTCTCCTGTGCTCATCTTCTAAGGTACTAGCAAAATACTCAAAATCATGCAAGCCCCTGATTAAACCAGGAAGCAAATCTGCATGCATGCAATTACAGTGTCTGCAAGGGCAGACACAGATGACAGTAATTCATGCTCTAAGAAATGGGCTTGTGTATTTGGCAGATTAACTGTTCTGTATTCCATTGCTATGAGGTATGGAAACTGTACTGTGAAACAACCATTACTCATTCCCTCAGCTCTGAGCACATAGGTCTATCAAAGGCAAGCCAGGCTGGAGAGGGTGGGCGGCGAGGGCTGGAAAGAGAAGAGTCTACACGTTTCAGATTAACGCTTCTCTTGAATGGTTTCTTTTATTTCATTCCCCCTACTTTTTAAATTAGCAAATACAGTCGGCCCAGAAGGGAAATGTGCAAGGGGAAGAGGGAGAGAGGGGAGGGAAAGGGAAAAAGCAAAAGCAGCCAAAATTCTCCAACTTGTTCATTAGGGGTTTTGTGTTTGAACATCTGAATGAATCATGTGTCTGTTTTTCATTATTTTCCATATGTATTTGTTCTTTGCTTTGTTCAGAGATTTCTGGCCATGTTGTCATGACTATGATTATTTTGTTTTATATATTGTTCTATTATAGGGTGATTGTTGCTTCTCTTCTGCCTCACTTAGCAGTTATGCCACCAACAAAGAGCAATCTGAAAATGAGAGGTTATGTCAAAAGGTGTCCCTAGTGAACTGCCTTGCAGCCTATATGATTACTTTAGACCCAACTGCTTAATTCATACCAGGGAGAAATCCTTAGATAACACTGCTCCTTATCATGACAGGGATGTTGTGGGTATCTCTTTAAAAATCTGAGGAATACTGGAGAATGATTTAAAGTACATCACCAGGTGTTTTCCTCATTTTTCCAAGAGGAAACCTAACATTTCTTGCTAAGCAGTAACGTATTTTAACAAATCTGCTGTTACGTGGAGGTTTTGAAATAATTTCCTCACTAAATTAAATATTTCTACTTTAAGCTTTACCCTATACCTTGGTCAACACACAAATGACACTGAAATAAATTCTGAAATCACTAATCATGTGATAATTTCTATCATCTCCTTGAATTTAATCTACCCTACTTCATTGGACACACATCACAGGATGATGAGTTCATTTAATAAGATAATCTCGTACTTGGCAGAAAGTAAGTGAGACCCAAAAGACAGAAAAGGAGCAAAAAAATATCGTGGCTTTTTCCTGTTTCTTGTTTGAGTACTGGGTTTGGTTTAGGGGTTTTTTTGGGTTTGGGGGGAAGGGGGTTGTGTTGTGAGGGGTTTTTTGGTGGTTGTTTTTGTTTGTTGTTTTTTGTCGGGTTTTTCTAGGGAATAGATGTAGACTCCACTGTGTTAGAGACAGTTTCAACTTCTGGAAAAATCTTGGAGCAACCAGTTGTATGAATCCATTCACAGACCTTCAAAGGTGGTGATTAGTCCTATGCAGCATGGATTCAGAAAGAGTAAAAAAGGTCATATCATAATTTTGTCTGAACCAGTACATAAACCAGTATGCAACCAGTCTTATAAATAGCTCAGTATCACACATTTTAGTTGAACCTTGCTTCTCTTTCATAACCTGAGCAGATAGTAGAAAAAAGGTCTAGCTGAAAATGCTGTGAAGTAGGTGTCAAACTGATTAGCAGATCCAATTTAAAGAAGAAGTTCTCAATGGCTAAATATTGCACTACCTGGTGTACTTAGAGGGTTTCCTCAAAAGTCTTCCCCAAGTCTGTTATTATTCACTCTTTTCCACATTATCTTGTCCAGTGTATTAGAGAAACCATTCATTAACTGTGAAGAGGATACTAAAAAGGCAATGCTGCAAGCACTCTGGAGGCTTAAGATTATACTCAAATCTTAGTAAATTAAGAAGTATCCAGGAAAAAATAGGATAAAATTCAATACAGACAAATGAAAAGTTCTAGCTCTAGGAGGGAATAATCAACAACCCAGAGCAGAGCACACAATAAGGAATGCCTGGCTGGCAGCAGCACTGGAAGAGAGTAACAGAACCAGGGGCTGCACAGAATCTCTCAGCATAAACCAGCACCATTTTTCTCATGGAACACCCTGTGCCTCAGAGATGCATCTATATTTTAAATACACAGTTATTTATATGTATACATCAACAAAGAGGAGACTCGTGATCACAGAGAAGACAAATGAAACCCCTCTGTACTATTTAAAATGATAGAATTTCGCCCATCTAAAAATCCCATGCACAGTTCCAAGTTCTTCAAGTAAGGAGTGAGCTGATTAGAGAGACACCAGCAAAGTGCAATATATTCAGAAATTTAAAACAAATTGCCTTTAAGGAAAAAGTTAAAGGACTAGTGTTTAGTCTAAGGAAAAGATAAGGCAGATGCAGATCAGTCGTCAAATATATATGTTTGCTGCAAAAAGGAAAGAAATACACTGCTCTACATGTCCACTGGGGATAAGAAAAGAAGCAATAGACTTAAATTGCATCAAGAGAGATTTGGGTTAGACATTAGGAAATGCTTCATTATAGTGAGAAGAGGAAGTGTTATCAAAGATTGCCTGAGGAGCTCAAGGAATCTCCACCACTGGAGGCCTTTGAGTGAAGGTTACAGAAATACCCCTCAGCAGTGGGTTAGAGCTGATCCTACCCCAAGGCAGGTCCTGACCTCTTCAGGTCCCTTCCACTTCTGATTCCTGGGAAACATTTTCTTTTTTTTTGGCAGCCTTACTGAAGAGAAAGTAAATTGTACCCAGCATTTAAAGCAATAAAATATCTATTCTTTTTATGCCATAAAGCATACTGTTAATAAATCCAATTATGTTTATGATCTTTTAATGGCACCACTTATGTCATAAAGATCCATCTTTGAAAATACAAATAGATATCTCTGCCCTACAGTGTAATACAACAGCATGGAAGCAAACTTTCAGAAAATTCCAACTCATTGTTATATGGCTCCCATTAAAATAATCTTAAAGCTAACTATAATATAAAGAACACCAAACCCAGATGGTTTCTTTCTCAAAATTCTACCATTCATATTCTTTACAATATTTTCACTTCACATTTTGTGTTTCACAAACAGGTCCACTCCTTTCCTTGTTTACCACTGGCAATAGGAGCAAAGGAAGTTCTGCTCACAAGGGTATTCCTCCATAATGCAATCCGAAATAAAGCAAAAAAAATCACCAAACCCCAAACAAAATGAGGTCTTGTTCCTGGTGTGATATTCAAAGAAATACAGAGTGATGTTACTAGAATTCTTCCAGAAGAGTGCCCCAAGGAAATAAAATGCACGTTCAGGCAAAAGCAATTGCAAGGCAGAGCACCTTATGACAATGGCCCATGACCAACTGGGTTGGCAGAGTTTTCTAAGACAACTGCAGTCTTCAATCTTGCTTTTCTCCTGAGTAGCTAATTAATGCTGTTTCTGGCAGGCAATAGATAAAGTCACACACTTCTACAAACTTCAAAAACATCTTTGGTACAGGTGGCAGGATTTTGCCCCCATCTCATAATTTCCCCAGAAGGCTTCTCTGCTGCTTCTCTTCACCCCATATCTGGCTACTCACAAGATAGTCCTGAACTGCAATGCCTTTTCTTTTTACTAACACATATAGAAATATATAGAAATGTTCTTCTTTTCAGAAGTACCCACTCTAATAGGTCTTATTGCTCCAAAAGGATTCTGTACACCACTAGCAGAAAGCTACAGAATCATTTTAAAGCACATCTTCTCCCCCACAGACTCAGTGACACTGCAGACTCATAAATGAGTAACAATTCTAGTCCTGAAATACTACTACATACGTTAGTCAATATTTTTCTCGGCAAATATAGCTACACACACACACACACACACACACACACACAAAACATCCTATATTCATTTAAAAATATTTTCATACATTAGCAGAAAAATTAGGAACATAAAACTGGAAGAGGAATTATTTTTGTATCTTGGTATTGCAACTTGTAGATCTATTTGTGTCATAAAAAAATATTTTCTTCTTCCATTAGCATAGGCCAAGACTTCACAAAAAATATAAAAATTAGACCAGGTTTTCCTTGGGAAACTTTTCCCAAAGGTTTCTCAGTTTTATATAGGAAATCAATTTGCATCACTGATGATATCATTCAAATCAGACAGCACTATGTGGTTAGAAGGTAATTTACTCTTCTGCCGAAGCAATCTGATACTTGTTCTGATTTGTGATTTTCATTTTGTTTGTTAATGAAAAAAATTAATGAACAATGTTCCTGGAAGCACAACTCAAAGCTTTGGCATTATTAAATATGTTTGTAATATACTGTGCATTATGTTGATTGCACAGTTGGAGCCAAAGCTTTGGCAGTCAAGAAGCCACCAGTCAATCATTCAAACTGATAATGAACTCACAGGGTGGACACTTTGCACGTACCTTTGCACTGATTTGTGTTTTTGTCAAGAATTGCCTTTGTGGATACAATTTTCCCATACCTATGGAGAAAACAAAAATCAGAGGTACAAGTTACTATATTTTAGTAAAGTACATAGTGATTTTTGCATGCATGTAACACAAATCCTAGGAAGATGTCTAGAGCTCTTGAAAAATGTTCATCTGATAATACTGGAGAGGTTCCTTATGCCATTAGTTCCAACACCTTTAGAAGTCCCCTGAAGAGCACTTGCCACATCCTGTCCATCTCTGGTCCATGCACTGCCAGCATAAATGCCAATCATAATAAAGATTTTAAAACACTGACACTAGTAAAGAGGTTTCTTTGATTAAAATAATTTTTTAAAAGTTTGTTTAGTTTAGCTACAGATGGACCACATTCCTTCAGGATTAACGAAAACACAGGAAATACGGTGATTTTTTATATGCATGCACGCACAGCTGTGCTCATGTGTGCATCCATGTCTGTGTATGTGCACTATATCTAGTTTGGATAAACAGAGCCTTTGAGGTTTGTGTGCATCTCCCAGCTTTTTCCAAGATGAATGTTAACACTCATTTGAATTTATATCACCTCCCATAGATAGCATGGCACTGCACTGTAATTTGATAGACTTAGCATGGTGTAGAGGGAATTCGGGCAGCTACAACTTGTTATATTCAGCAACTAGACCATAAAATAGGTATCTGTGTTTACCTCACAGAGGTTAAGACTAAAAATGCAGACTTAATAGTAAGTATCACAAAATCCTGGTAAAAGATCACAGAAGATGGCATTTATGGATAACCATAAGACATCAGAAGAGTAAGTAAAATAATTTTATTTCTCAAATCACTGATACATCTTGGTCTTCATTGAAGAGAACTTCCCTTAAAATGTCCTTTCCCACATTTTTTTTAAAAAGCATTATTGATACTCTGATATATTGGGCTTTTATTTGGAGGACTTTTCCTCCAAAAGACTGGGAATAGCCCTCCTAAACATACTCTTTGATACCAGCAAAAATTTTGAGGCAATTTTGTGCCTGACAAAGTTCACAGCTGAAGTTTCCAGACTGCGAGTGACATGTAGCCGCTCAACCTTTGACACTGTCTCTCCGTCTCTCTTTACTCTGCTTTTGCGAAGTGAGACTTTGTATTTCACTGTTTTTCCTTTCCCTAAGAACCCGCAAAAGCATTTGTTTCCATTTGAATTTCATTTGGGGAGGAAAAAGCATGTTTTAGTTCATTTGTTTCAGTCTGAAACCAGCCAGGAGGAGGAAAAATGGACCTAAGGGCATTAACAATTTGTGTAATCCAAGTCAAGCCCCAATTCAGCTTTCTTTTAGGAATCTAAAGAAGTCATACAAGCCTTCCTCCCCTTCACATCTCTCCACCCCCTTTTTTTTGCTGATTCTGTAGACCAGAAGGATTTTGGGCTCTGCAGGCAGGCACAATCCATTGTTCACTGCACTGTGATGGGCACATGGGCAGGTAGTTGAGAATTTATTCTGCCATAGCTGGCTCCACTCCAACCAAATACATAACAGATTTAATGTTAACCATGAGATCACATGCTTTTCTAACCTCAGGTGTTTCCAGAATTGGGGCCTTTATACTCACTTATGTTCCACTTAATTTTATAATTCTTCATGGTACCACCTGAAGTTGACTTTGGCCTCTAAGATATTAGAGCACATGTCTTGAGAAGGCAAAGCCAAATTCAATTCAGTGATTTATGGCTGTTCAGTGGGTCAACCTACCCACCAGGAAATTTGGCCCATGTGGTGCATCTTCATTTATTTGATTTATTTAGATTTAATATCAAATACATGAAAAACATGCAAAAACATGCCTATCTTGTACAGTAACAGGCTTCTGACAGATATATGGAAAAAGAATCCAACAAAAATCAGCGGCTAACCCACAACAACCTCAAATAAAACACAACCCCTACCTAAACTTCCGCCAACAAAAACTAACACCCAGCCTCCATTTCAGTCCAGCCACTCCTAATGAATTGATATGTTGTTTCATCCAAGTCATGTGAGAGCTAAAAGTTTACATTTCTTGCCAGCAGAGACAGGCATTTGTGGTTCCACTGCTTTTATTACAGATTTCACAGAGTTATTTGCTATCCTGCAAACACTTAGTTACACTAGAGATTTTACTCACAGAA
This sequence comes from Dicrurus megarhynchus, assembly GCA_013399195.1. Lineage (NCBI taxonomy): Eukaryota > Metazoa > Chordata > Aves > Passeriformes > Dicruridae > Dicrurus > Dicrurus megarhynchus. Next base: position 2,041,561 of record VXAD01001941.1, on the reverse strand, counting down.
TTCCTTTCAGCTCAGGAAACGCTTCCCCCCCACATTCAAAGTTATGTGCACACCTTCACGTTTGCAAAAACAGACATCAGAGTGGTAAGAGGCACCACAATAACAAACACTGTTATAGGCAATTAGCCATATGTCGGCGATTTAATCTACTGCTATAAACCCTGAGTGCTACCACAAGAAAGTAATTGGAATTAATTTGGACACTGTTTTACTAAATATTTCAAGTAATTATTCTACAGTAATCAGAACATCAGTTCTGATGAAGAATGTTAGTTTGTGTGCTGCATGAAATCAGGAAGGTATTTTGTTCCTAGAAACGCAGTCATATTTCTTTCTCTCATGTGTGAAGAGTGATATTAAGCTATGTCTCATCTCCAAAGTTGTTTGGCTTTCTGTTTGTTTTACCTTTAATTGCAATTAGATTCACCCAGAAGTACAAAAAATGTATTCTTCAATGGGAATGCTCACAAAAATAAGGCTAAAATACATCACAAGAGCTGACCTCTAGTTTTCTTATATTTAAATGGAAATTATTATAAAATTCAACAGCCTGCACACCTGTGTTCTACAAACTACCAATACAATTAATGTAAAAAAATAAAAGGTATGGCTGCTTGTCATGAGAAAATGTGAGCACTATTTAATTTTCTCCTGACTACAGTTCATGAAAGTACTCTTTCAAAGATATCGAATCAAAAATTCTGGTCATAAAAGGATGACTGTAGAATTGAGTTCACCTCAATGCCATATTACCAACCCTTCAAAATAATGGCTGTATCATTAAGGATAACCTACTGCATCACTCTGTCCAAGGAAATAGGCGTAATGAATCTGAGAGATGGCTACCTCAAGAATGTGTCTGTTGAGCATCTGAACTGAAATCGCTGTCCAAAAGGTTTCCAGACACTCTTCCTGAAGTGTTATCTAAATGTATAGTAACCACAAACAAAATTCATCACGTGCTTTTAAAAATCCTTCTAATTGTTTATATTCAATTATGCTTTTAATTCTTTTTTATGTAATAATTTTAATTTAAAACCAGGTGGTCAGATTTTGAAAGAGCTTCCACGTCAGCAGCAACTGCACATATTAGGACTTCACCACATTAATGAAGAACCCATGCAGTGAAATAGTAACTAGTTGTCTTCATTGTTTCTCATAATATATAAGGACTACGCAGAAAATTATAAAGTTTAAAACCCACAGGTTCCAGAATGAAGAGTTACTTGGGGAACCCATTGCCACAGCCCACATTGATGTCCCACAGAGACATAACTACAAAAAGCTACTGGACAGCGCCTGGGAGGGAAAATCTGTCATGAAATGAAAAGCAAAGACACATTTGTGCCCTGGAAGTCACATACCACCAGAAACTGTGAGAGGATACCGGAGTAGCATCATCGCATGTTGTCCCTGTTTTAACACAAGGCACCTCCACAGCTGCTGAAACAAATTCCTATCTGGCCCAGCCCAGCCACTCTTGCATTCCAAGAAAACATTCAGTTGGGGGTGGAAATACCTTCTTACAACCATAACCAATTTTACTTTCTCTTGTATATATCAGTATGGGGTGAAACTGGTGAAGTCACCTGACATACACTATTAAAGTTACAAAGGTGTTAAAAACTCTTCACTCACCAACAGCAGTAACTGACCCCATGTCACGCAAGAGGCAGAACTAAGGGAAGAGCCCACAGAGCTGTGCACAGAGAAACAGTCTCCCTGTTCAGTCCTGGCTATAGAGCTATGTCAAAAATCACTCTCAAGAGCCCCATCCCATTGCACCCCACATTTTCACCCTACTCAGCAGACTCAGGAAAGATGCAAACAATGCAAAATAAGCCCTTAATGTATGTACATCAAAGCAGATCACTTTAAGAGCTTTCAGACAGGCGGTCGATCAGCACTTACGCTGCAGACAAAGCTCAACGCGATCATTTCCAGGAGGTTATTTGATAACTGCTGTTAAAATGGACACAGTTCCCGAAGGAAACCATTCAGCTGTGAGTGATACCCCTTGGAAGACGCATGAACCTTAACCACAGCCACCCCCAAAGAGAGGAGAATGTGCTGTCGCAAAGCACACAAAGAATTTGAGCCATTTCTCTTCCTGCCTGTGGGAAGCTGTGGTGCAGGAAAGGTAATTGGACAGTTAGGGTTAGGAGACGAGAGATTCAGCTAAGGACTGGCTCAAGGCAGAGGAGCCAGGTGACACCCACCCCACATGCCACGAGAGGAAGCTGGCTGAATGACAGCTGCGACCTGGAGTTGCTGCACCAAAGAATGGATTTCCTAGGAGGTCAGGCTGGTGGGGGCCACTCAAACTTTTTAGCTTTTCCATGTTGTTATGAGAAAAAAAAACCTCTGGGATAGGTACATCATATTCTGTCTTTCAAGCCAACCTCCAGGCTGGCCACAGCTAATCCTGTAACACAAGATATCTGTGGGACCAGACAGGATGAGTCTCTCACCACTCACCCAAGTCTGTCCTGCACATGTGTTGCCATCCTCATCTACAACACAACGGGTGCACAGGCATGTAAAAAACACAGCATTTACCCAATTCCAACTACTGCTTGTATACTTCAAGAAAAAGTGAAGCTTGGAATTGAAACTCAAGTAACTGGTGTACAGAACTCTCCCTTGCTTAGTAAAAACCAATGGAGTTATCATGTAATTTCCGAGTTCAGAGCTTAATAATTCTATCCCCAGCATTTGAGTTCACTCAAGGCCTCAAGCATTGCTCAGAGCACAATCCACCCAACTGAAAACAGTCTGCATTTCTGGGCATTTAGGTAATGTATGCTTTTATCTTGGGAACTTTTGTACTGGGATGAATTTGACCAGCAGTAATTGGATTTAGATAAGCAACTCTGAGGCGCTTTCATTCTTGTGAATTAATATCTAAATAGCATAACCAGGTTTATTTTGTTTAAAGCAGACTCTATTAGGCAAATCATGGATTCTGGGAGAAAATAAAGCCCACATTATGAAGACCTAAAGTACGGAAAGAACTGCTGTTGGATTTCTTGGAGAGACATTTTTCCTATAATACACTGCAACATGAACTTACAACATCCAAATACACACAAAAGGGAAATTCACTCCCATTCTTTTTGTTGTTGTTGTTGTTTTTATTTGCATGATAATTTCTGGGCATTTCATCTACTGCATGGCATTTTAAATGCTTGCATTTTTTCCCCAGAATATAAGACATTACTGTTCTGTCCCTTAACAAAAAGTGAGTTGCTTTGTTGCCCTTTCTCTGTACATTATTTTTAATAAAAAAATCCAAACCAAAACAAAAAAGTTAAGACAAATTTCTCATATTCACACAAAAAAACAACAACAAAATACATGCCATTCAGAGCACCTCACACAGATCAGTGCATGGCTTGGGAAACAAATAGAAGGAGCTACTTGCAGGGAACTGATGGTGTACTGGACCGACAAGACCACACCTCTGTGAGAGTTTATGTTTGGATGTTCCGTCTTCTCTGCTTACTTCGGTCTGGCTGTCATGTTTACAAAAATCACTCCTTCACTCAGTAAAATACAAGGTTTTGACACTGTCTCTCACAGTATCCTGCTGGACAAAATGTCCAGCACACAGCTGGATAAACATATCATGCAGTGGGTGAGCAACTGGCTCATGGGTCGGGCACAAAGAGTTACAGTGAATGAGGGCACATTAGGTTGGGCATGGTCACTAGTGGCGTTCCACAGGGCTCCATCCTCAGCCCAGAGGTCAAAATCTTCATAAATTACTTGGACACAGGACTGGAAGGGATACTAAGTTTGCAGACAATACAAAATTGGAAGAAGCTGTTAGCTCCCTCAAGGGCAGAGAGATCTCAACAAATCACAGGACTACGCAATCACCAACAGTATGAAGTCTAACAAGGGAAAGGAACAGATTCTGTTCTTGGGACAGGGCAACCCTGGATGTGTGGACAGACTGGGGAATGAGAGGCTGGAGAGCAGTGCTGCAGAAAGGGACCTGGGGGTCCCGGTTGACAGAAAGTTGTATGTGAGTCAGCAGTGTCCTGGCAGCCAGGAGGGCCAACCCTGTCCTGGGGGGCATCAGGCACAGCATCACCAGCCAGGCAAGGGAGGGGATTGTCCCACTCTGCTGTGCACTGGGGCGGCCTCACTTCGAGTCCTGGGGGCAGTTTTGGATGCCCCAAGGCAAGAAAGGTATACAGCTATCAGAGTGTATCCAAAGGAGGGCTGTGAAGATGGTGAGGGGTCTAGAGTGAAAGCTATATGAGGAGTGGCTGAGATCCCTTGGTCTGTTAAGTCTGGAGGAGACTGAGGGGAGACCTCATTGCAGTCTGCAACTTCCTCATGAGGAAGAGCAGGGGCAGGCACTGATCTCTTCTCTCTTGTGACCAGTGACAGGACCCGAGGGAATGGCCTGAAGTTGTGTCAGGGGAGGTTTAGGTAAAGGTTCTTCACCCAGAGGGTGACTTTGATGATCCTAGTGAGTCTCTTCCAGTTCACAATATTCTGTGAAGTTGGTAAAGCAATTTAGACTATCAACTTGTCCAAGAGTTTCAGAAACACCACAGAAAAAGGGAGAGGGACCTCTTAAATCTTTTGTTTGTACATCTAAATGAGCCCTGGACTTTCAGAAGGGTTCCCGAACCATTAGTACCAAATTCTGAAAGGACAGCTCAACAATTTTGAAAATCAGACCTTCTATTTCTGTTCCTAACAGCACCATTTGAAGCCTAGTTTTAAGTAGACAGTAATGAGCATTGTAGCATGTGTGAAGAGTCAATTTTCAAGACAATGAAAGCTGATGAATCACTAAAACAACAGATTCAATAGTATGTTCTGGTACAGATATTTACTACTAAGGGTGTAATGATTTCACTCATACATGGCCCTATTAGTCACCATCATCCCACATCCACTGAAAATATATTTTTCAGAACTAGGAGAGAGAAAAAGCTATGAAATCCATAAAATAACTGTGGTATATAACATGTCTATAAACACTATTACTGCTTTAGGCAAATAAAATCCAAGATCTTACCATTCTATTGAAGAACAGTTGCATGTTAGGAAAAAAGAACCTAAAAGGTTATTTCAGATTATGGACCATGCCATTTACTTTAACACTGCATTTACAGATCATATTCAGAAATCCTGATTTTCAGAAGATGCAAGCACCATTTATCTCAAATCACAGGGCTCTAATACAGCCCTGGAGACTAGGTTAAGTCCTTTTGTGCTCTTTTATTGAAGAATAGGGAAAACCTGGTAGTTTTAGTAAAGTTTACTTCTTGTAAAATTTCAACAACCTCAAAAAGATAATCCTGTAAATAAACAGGCATGTGAAGAAAAATCTATAACTAAAAAAGTCCTCTGCTGTTGAAATTCTAGCTTTCCTTTCCAAAGGAAAATCTACTGCTATTAAAGCCCAGGAATGTGTCTTGCCTTCACCTTCACTAAAGTGAAAGATGTCTCACATTCAAGTTAGAAATGTATTTACAAGATAACACATATATTTACCAAGAAAGAGTCAGTCATACTTTGTATTCAAACTAATCTGCATTTATATACTTCTACAAAATATGAACCTTGACCTCTGGAAAAACAGTTCCATATGAAAGTGTACAGGCTTGAAGACTTATTTCAATTGTTTTAAGTACTTGGAAATTAACCAGATAAAACAGAAGTTAAAGTAAATGAAATTTAAACAGACACAACATTCATTGGAACAAGTAAGACCTTGAACTTTCAGACCTGCAAGACGTTTATCATTTTAGTAGTTCACAGGTAGCCTTTCCTGTAGCCTTGTTCCTTTCCTTGCCAAAATCAGAAGAATTTTTTGTCAGCATGTAAATGAAATCAAGTGGTTTAATCCAACACTTGCAGAAATCAAAGGTAGTTTTTACGTTGCCTTCAGTAGGTACAACCTCAAATCCTATTCACAGAGTTTATAATAAGGCTACAGATTTGTCACACCCTTGTTACCCAAGACAGAATAAAACGCCACTTACTAATGTGGCACTCCCCACAAAGCCTGACATTTTAAAAAGTTTTTTCTCAGTTTGTTGCAAGTAAGACACTTGGCTATTAGCTGCAGTTTCTATTCTAAATGCTGTTTATTCTTAATTAGTGCTATGTATTATATTCATATTAAATCTGTATATTTAAATTTGAAGCTATTTAAGACTATTTAAAAATTGATTACATTATTGTATATCATATTAAAATTATGACATTTATGTTTGTACTTTGATAGAAAGCTATGTTTTTCCCTAACAGTTCTGCCATGACAAATAACCAGTGTTAATAATTAATTAGCAAAATATTCTACAGTTGCTAAATTAAGTATGGAAAACGAAATTCATGCACAAATTAATAACTATGATTTCATGCAGTACAGTTCAGTTCTTTTTCTGGGCCATCATTAAATCTTCAATTACTAATTATTCCATATTTTCAAGAATTCAGATGTCTTAAAAAATAAAATGCAACTTTTGTTTGCAGACGCTTAGCAGTGCCTCTAAATTTTCTGTATGATAGGAGGCACTATTGGGAAGACTGTTTAGGAATCTGAAACCCTTCATAGAATGAGATGTATTTTACTGTAGCCTGTCACAAATGATAATGCCAGGCCTACCGTAATTTTCAAAGGGCAGTGGATTTATAAAAAGTCCAAACCTTTTCTACTATAAAGTCATTGCTCATTGGAAATAAATGAAGCAGTTCTTCAAACTTGAAGAATTTCCTCTGTCCAACAATTCAATTATTTTAGATATCATGGAAATACCCCTCCCCCAACATATCATTCCAATGAGTAGAATTTATTTACTTTGTATGTTCTAGCATGCTGTGCTGTCTTGTATCCGATTTCTCATTCACAGTCTTGCTTACTTACGGAAGATTCATTGTTAAACTACAGTTGGTATGAACCAGCATGCCAGCATACCGTGATATTAATGTCTGAAGTGTTCAATCATTTAACAATAGCCTCATTATTCAGGGGAACTCTGAGCATTCAGTTTGTGAAGATTTTCTGACATTTCACTAAAACAATTTACTCTTAAAGGAATTCAATGACTGCAACATATTGTAAAATATATGTATACATATACATGCCTCAATCAGATGGTTCCTCTCTAAGAATAGACAAGAAAAAGAAGAGGAATTAAAAAGAAAAGGAATTACAGATAAAAGCAAGAACTCCAGCTACCACCAGGGACTGTGAACTCAAACTGATAATTTAAAGCTAAAGCATTTTATAGGGTTCACACAGAGGCCACTTGAGTCAAATGTGTGAGTGAGACTTCTTAAGTTCACAGAGCTCCCATTTCATTATTTACAAGTTAGAAAAATCCAGGTCCTTGGGTTGTCTTTAGAAACAATACAGTTTTGATAGGAACTGTTTCTTCAGATTTTTACATTGCAAAATAGATAATTCAGGAACTACATCATAGAAATTATTCTTTTTCTTCAATATATTTATTTTAATCCTTTCATTTCCAGGGCTGGAATGTCACAGTTGTATTCATTTTCCAAAGGCCGAACTTTGACAAAAATGGCACAGAGAAATGTATTTCTTTCTGCCTGAAATTTTAAGGAAGAAACAACAAGCACTTGGATTTGGATTTTTACAATTATGCGGGCAAAAGTTCACACTGCTTACCCAGAACTGGGACAGAATACCTCTGGGTTTGAGTTCCTTTGAATTTTAATTCCATCAAGTGTATTTATAAAAGCAAAGATTTTTTAGTCCATTTATTTGTACAACTCTTACATAAAGACAGCTCAGGAGAGTGTGTGAAAACAGATTCGATAAGCTATTTCTTCATGATATGTTTAAATGCTCATGCACGTGTACAATTTCAGGCATGTTGAACTTAAACAGGATGAACCAAGTTTCTCAAGGTTAAATTATGTTTGTAGGCTCATAAATTAATGTGCTTGTTTGGTGTGGAAAGTCGTCCCTACAGCCTTGAAACACAGCAAACAGATGTACACAGGACATACAAGTGCATGTCCCCAATCAGCCAGGGCTTTGCTTTCCTCAGTGCAAGGCTTATAACTACGACAGTAATTAGTTTTAAGAAGACAAATCTGCTCTGGCTGGTAACTCACCACAACTCCCAGGTATTCACCAAAACCTTCCTTTGAGTGGTAGTTGTGTCAACAATTAAATTCAAACTAGGTGAAGCTGCCCCACATGCAATATAGATACACAATTTATGAATCATGTAGTATTTTTTTTAAGTTTTCAAATCCACTAAAAATTTGCAAGTGAATGCAGCATTAAATGAAGACTCACCTGATACAAAAACACATTTACAGGTTTAAAAATATATTTAGCTCAGAGTCTTTGTCTCTTGTATAAATAATTCTTCACTCTTTATTATCCAAAGACAGATGGACGTATTTGAACATATTAGCCTCACTATGTCAGGTGGATAAATATCTTTGGAGAGGGAAAGCTTATTAAAAACTGCACTTTGGATCAGACTCCTGCTTTCCAGAAATGTGGTAGCCTTCTGCTGGGTCCAAGGGCTGCCCTAATTTACACTGATGGAGCAATTGCCTCATGTCTTTAAGTGTTGAAGTTCTACTTTAAGAAAACATCAAGGGGCAGGTTGTGCAGCATAACTAGCACATCCTGTAGCTCTCTGCTCATCAGTCAGCACTTCCGAGCCTAAGGAAAACAAAATTTTAGTTAAACAAAATCTCAGTCTTTGTGCCAGCTGCTCTCACTGGACACCTTGGCCATGAGTCTTCCACGGAAGAAAAGACAACACTGGCAATTGCTGTGCTCTGCTGTGGTTCACTTTGTACCCAAAAACAGCCAACAAGGACCAGGAAGGGATAAGACAAGACATGGGATTCACTAAAGAAATAAACTCTTTATATCCATAGTGTCTTCTGTCCTTAAAAGGACACTTGGTTGATCCTGCTGGGCAGAACCCTAGATGGAAAGCAATGAAGAGATGCATTGTAGCCCATCCTTTCTGAAATATCCATGGGCAGATCTACAAAGAGGCAAAAGAATTTAAATATTTCATGTTTCTGCTGAAAATTTTTACCCCAGGAACAAAAGACTGAAAAAAACACAGTGAGCCCATTTTGAAATCTGACCAGTAATGCTGAATTTGGAAGCAAATTAGCTTCAGTTGCTTGGGAGCCCTCAAGAAAAGACGTTTGTGTATTACTGGCTTCAGGCATCTTCAAATAAACTAATTAAATGACATACAATCCTCAAACCATATAAAGATGCACATGGAAAATCTGAGACCTCATTCTGAGTATTGGGCATACTTTGAGAGAGAGAGAACTGTGATTCACTGGAATCAACCCACATCTCCCTGAAACTGGTCAAGGAGCATAGCACTGTCAATTGCTCTTTAATGCACAAGAAAAGGTTATGAAAGTAATTTTGGTATTAAAAAATTACAAATAAATAAAGGTTATCCTTTTCTTTTGCTTATATATTTTAAGCCTTTGTATTTGTACATGTATTTTCATGCTTCTCTTTAGAGCCATGAGGGAAAGAAACCTACATTTTTATAAGAATTGAAAGCTGAGTTCTCTACCTTATCACATGCCTAAGGAACTAAGGGTTTAAGAAACAAACACTGTGAACCTTGCAATAAAATTCTGAGGCATGGCAACACCAAGGGCTACATCTTCATCAAATATTGGTGAACAACCTCAGCTAGGGTAAAAACACTGCTTGACAGTTGCATGGTTTGGGTCCCAGAAAACAATCCCAAGGGAAAAAAAAAATTATAGCAAGGAACAAATCCAGCCTGTGATCTATTCCCCACTTTATAAAAAGAGATGGATTTAAAGATAGAGCAAAACCCCAGTGCTGACACCCCTCACTTACTGCTATCACACACATGAGTAAGAAGTATATCCTATACAGATAAATTATATCCCAGCATATATAATCTGCCAAATATAATCTGTCAAAGATGCTGGGTTTAAAAATTAGTAACACAAAATTTACAATGATCACCTACAGCAGCACGTTGCCTGCTTTTTGAACATCCCATCAGAAGCAGTGAAAGCACAAAACCTATGTAAAAAGGTCACAGTCATTCTTCATGGAATCAAAGATACATTCTACAAGAAACTGGCAAATATTCTGCAAATATTTACAACTATGAACAACTGAATTCATATCCTGGACAGTCCTGAATGCACCCAATGGCCAGCTTTCATCAACCTAGCACTTGCAGTATCAGACCATATATTTACACATTTCCTGAAACATCTTATTCATCAACAGCATTTGCACTCTTTCCTCCCACTTACTCAGACCTTGGGAGTTTCTGACCCTTTTCCTTTCTGCTGTTCAAGAAAGGAGGTTCTCAAAAGACCAACACCTTGAATAAGAAGCCAAGGCAAAAGAAAGGGTCTGCTCCAGCTACTCATTTCCCATATGCCTTTGCCCTTCGCTTTACTTGGGCTTGCTCCAGAGACCACAGGGATCAAGAGACAAACCTGCGGATTTGCCCTGCTTTGCAATTTCAAGAGCCATTAAATGCTATTCTACATGCAACATTCCATTTTGTAACACAATTTCCTATGTTCAGACTTCAGCTTCTTTTTGATTCCCACATTCTCAGGACAACAGTTTCTTTGTTCAAGCTTCCATGTTTATGGTATGTTATCTTATCTCTGGTTTAGCCTTTAATATTGAGCAGAGTCAGAAAAGAATCATCCTCTTGTTTAAGATGCAAAGATTTATGTCTGCTTACATTTTTAAGATACACAAACATACAAACATAGTTTAAAAAGTCTAAGCAAATATACTCTTATTAATGCTGTTATCTGAATGATGATATTTAACACCAGTTACAGCTTAGTGCCCTTATCTCCCCTGTGAAATAGCTTTCTTTTCCCTAGGACACTGTCATTTTACTCTCATAACAGAGCTTGAAAAAACTTTCTCTAGCTCTGCAAAGGGAAGAGCAAGGTTGGATTAGAAGGAAATTCACAGAAGTGAGAGTGAAGTAAACTATTACAGTGTTGGGGAGAATTTTCGTAGCCACAGGGCCACCCAAAGTTAAGAGAGACACTCAGTGTCACAGTGAAACTGATTCAGAGACGAGACGCAAAAGCGTAAGAGTGGAGAATGGCAGAAAAATTCAGGCCCTAGTCTGAATTCCAAACTGCACCTGCACATGGTGAGGAACACAAGGACCCATCCACACCACTGTCATGCCAGTGCTACCTCAGCTGGCTTTTACCTGGTCCCAGGTTTCGCTGCATGGCTCTAAAACCTAGCAGCATCAGCAACAGAGGCTCCTTCAGGAAGTGAAATGCACAGTACTGACTCAGTTCTGCATGTTTGTTCTCCATCTAAAAGAAAAATGCACTTCAAAAAAGAAGAAAGAATCACCATTTGTTTAAACCCCTGGCAGTGTTCTCCCCAACCTCCCCATGTCCCCCATCCCCGACCTTCTCCCAAAGGCTGTTTTCTCTCCCACCTCTAAGATTAGTATGTTCAAGACCTGCTCAATTTTGACAGGGGGGGAAAAAAGCCACCTTGAACAGAAAGCCTTTTGAGTCTTCCCTTACTTTTGAAGCCTTTGTATTTTTTAATCCCTGCTCTGCCAATTTTGTCTCCCTTTCCCCTCCTCCCCCTTTCAGTGGAAATTTTCTACTTTTTACAAGCCTGGCTCTCTGCAGAAAATTGATTTCCCCTAGGATACAGCCATCCTACTGTTCTATGCATGGTCATTAATGACCATCCTGTTCACCACAGAGACAGACAGACACGGTGGCACTCCTCCCCAGCTCCTTAGCACAGAAAGCACACAGGGAAAAATCGTGACAGCCTCAGAGCTCAACCGTACCAAGAGTTCATCATCCCCAGAAAACACCATACAAAATCCCCAAATGAGCTATTACAAGAATAAAATGATTCTTGCTGGTTTCTGTCACTCTTTACTTCAACTGCACTAGATTGAATTTTTTTTAATCTCTCCCAGGTAACAACCATTATGTAGTTTCCTCTCTCCCAGAGGAGGTAGTTTCCTTCCTCCCCCACATGAGAACAAACCCTAATCAGATGCTACTTGGGCTCATATAGGTTTTACTTGGGTACTGGCATAAGGCTGTCCAAGGGCAAAATGAATTTCAGCACAGATTGCACAACCTGCCTGAAGATGTGAGAAAATACCTGGGTGCCGCACTTCTTGCCATTTCGGCTGCTTTGCAAGTATTGTATCTGCTGGCTTCATCATCCCTGGGAGATCTGCAACCTCACACCTGACTGCAGTGAATTCCCATCCTTGGAGTGACAGACAATTCTCCCCTTAGCTCTTGGTGTCCCTGATGCCAATGGGTAAAACAAAATGACTGTACTCACAAAACAGCTTAAGCTTTCTCTAGAAACATCTTGTGGATAGACTCTAAATTGACTCCCTGTCTCCTCATTGACCCATGGGGTTCCTGCAAGAACTTCCCCTTGTCCCTGCTGCTACAGGGAGGTACAATGGAGGGCTAGAAGCCACAAGCTACATTACTAGTTTCAGCAGGACCAAAAATAAGGAAAAATATTAATAAAGCCTGAAGATGGATATAGAGTTGGCTTTAGTGGGTTTTGTTTAGTATTCAGCTTAGTTCCAGTGAGTTTACATTAAATAAACAGGAGCAGTGTCTTTAAATCAAAAGGTAAATTTTAAACAAAATAAAACATTTTTAGTGAATGTTGATCAAAAAAAAAAGCCAACTCTAAAAATTAGTTCTGAAACTGGAAGATGGTCTTAATGAAAAATGTCAACACAGTGAATGCTTGCACTTCATGAAGTGATGCAGCACTTCAGAAAAGCTGGGTTGGGGAAACTGCCCAAACCAAGAAATTCACATTTAAATCTCGTGTTGTCCAGCTACGCTTTGTACATTGTGCCGTGATTTCTTTATATAACTCTCACAAATGCTGACTGATATTAACCAAGGAAATCCTCTGCATACAAATAGGACAATCCACCCCACTGTACGTCCCATAAAATCACATTTTTTGTGGATCTGTGGAAATTTCCAAATGCCTCAACACAGTACGGGTGAGTTAAGGATAAAGTTTCAAGCCTGAACTCCATAATTTCCTGTCTTTTGCTGGTCTACGCAGCTCTTTAATGTTAGGTTAATATCATTTTTGTGGGTGTGATTGAATTACCCGCCACTCCTGATGCCAGCATTAGTGGATTTCTGTGTAACAGGAGAGCACGCTTTACTGCTCATACTGTTACTAAATACCATTAAGCAGAGCAGCTGCAGCCCTCCTGATAGCAGGACTAGAGGGCTACCTTGTTAGGAGGGGACGAGCACTTTACTGCTGGCACACAGCCTGAATCCCACGAGCCCTCAGCATGTCCAATTCGCCTCGACGTCCCCACCAGACAGCCTGCTGCCGCATATCCCCCAGCCAAAAAAGGTCCCTGGGTCTGTAACTCTGCTGAGATGCAGAGATCTCTCTCACAGGCTCAACATCCCGAGTCCTACACGATGCTGCCGTGACTTGGCAGCTTGAAAAGATAGAGATGTATTTACTTGGTGATCTTTCGGCTCCAGGTGCAACAGAGGGCTGCTAAACTCTCCACTGAGAGCACGCCTCACACACTGGTGACAGCTACTAACTAGTGGCACAGTGCTTTAAAAATCCCTCTCAGAAGTCTTTGCAGAGAGATTAAAATGCCACATGTACGTGAGTTGTGAAAACTCCACAGCAGCCTCCAAAGGGAGATTTAACTTGAGTTTCTCATCAATACCCTTGCATGGCTAACCAGCACCTTCTAAGCGCATTATGAGCCTGACTACTCTGCAGACACACCCCTCTTTAGAGGAGGAGTGCATTAGAGAAGGGGGGGGATGAGGAGCAATGGAAAAAAGAACGAGGGAGAATGAGGAGTTTACATCTGTTCCACATACCTGGCTCACTACACACTGAACTGTACTGACAGACATCATCATCCAAGCAGTTGCAATGAGTGTAGTTACACTTCCTGCCACTCCAATCCACCTCTTCTTCATCACAAAATGCCTGTATGCTGCCTGTAGAGCTGTACTTGACCAGAAGCAGTGGGAGATTCAGCTGCTAGCACTGAACTAACAGTAGCCCCATGTCCTCAATGGACCATTGGGAACAGCATGGCAGGGACACAGGAGGGACAAGAAATGTGGTTTTGTGATAAAGAAATTCTTGTTTCTTTATATCTAAGTTCGGTAAGAACCAACAAACAAATCTAGGAATCTAATAAGAACTAACAATTGTAAATCTCATGTTATAACAAGAGACAGTTTTTTCTTACCTCTCGATGAAAACAGAGATGGAACAACTGCAATTCCTGAAAGTGCTGATAGCATTTAACAGCTACATCATAACAACCTGTCTCCCACATCTATAAGACCTGCTAACAGTTATGTCTGTAGTCCAGTTCTGTTAGGCAGGGACTAAAACCATGGCATGAGTATAGTGCCCTGCTTTCATTTAAACCCCACCAATGACTTGGTATTTTCCATTTTGTTCCACCATAGGCATCAGTTTTCCTTTCCATCTAAAAGCACTTGCCTTGAGTTCATTTTATTCTGAGTCAAGAGATTGTCCTATATGAAGCCTTCAGGTCCTTGAACTGGCTGTATGTCCATATATGTGATAGGAATTAATTTGTTATAAGGCACTTCATTTGTTCTTAAGGCACTTAATAAACTTTATATTGAAATATTTGTGTTAAATTCTTGTAATCAAAAAAACTTCCTAGCCATAGTCCATTTAATTGGCAATTCTAAATTTGGTGTTGATTTAAGTAATGCAGAGGAGACAAGATTCATTAAAGGTGAGTAGAGAACTTGCTAGGAATGGCTTAGGTCCAAATTCCTTACTTTTAAAAATAAAGCTTTGAGGGTGCTGCAGTTTTGTCATTCTTTGGGGTTTTGTTGCTCACAGCTGAGGACGGACAGATACATGATTTACAATTAAAAGTAATCAAAGCCTTAGAGGTTTAGAGATGAGCTTCTGCTTCTGACACAATGCCAGTACCAGTGTTCTGTGATCTCCACAGAGCGCACGTGGCACCTCCTGACACTCCTGCTAAGACACTACAGCAGCTTTTGAGTACCATTCCTCCTGCTTAGGAACACAGATACTCCTGTAATATATTTCATGCACTTAAGGACACATACAAACATATATAAACTAAATATAATAAATTCTCATAAACATGAAATTGTTTTAAAAATATTTAAACGATGCCTGCAGTCCTTGATTAAACTATCCGAAGGCTGGAGAAAACTGTCTTACAATCAGAGACTTAAACTGCTTGATCTGTTTGGATTCTTAAACAAAAAAAATCTGAGAAGTGACTGCCTAAGTGCATCTGGGAGAAGAATGGAGTGAGAGAATCAGAGAGATCCTTAATCTCATTACACCAAGAACAAACAGTGAAAAATTAAGACCAGAAACTTGATTTGTAAGGGGGTTAGAAATTCTAACCAGGGAACATGGTTAACAGAAACAAACTCTTAGCAACAATGGTAGGTTTGCTGTGTTTTCATATATTCAGTTACAGAGTGGGTGCTTTTCTGGAACACATTCTTTACATCAAAATAAATTGCTATGTTTAGTCCAGGAGCAAATAAGGGAAATTTAAAGCTCTTAATCAACCAGAAAATTATGGTAGACTGTCCCTTGATCTCTTCTGGATCTTAAATTCTATGACTTTGTGAATAGTTTTATCCCTTTTAATTATTAGTTTCCTACAATAAAGAAGTTTAAAAGTTAATGTTCTCCTTGAATCATTGAATTACAGAAAATAATTGAAGTTTCATAATTGGATTATAACCCCAGAAGAATATGGAAATGCTGAACTGGGAAGCTGAAGTAAGGAAAGCATGTCTGTTTTCTTTTTTTTTATGTGATCACCAGGCAGTAATAGCCATAAATGCTTCACTTATTACCTGTATTACACTGAAACAATAACATGCCTGTGATCCTGCAATAACTGCTATTTGAATAGACTGCTGTGCTTCCATGAAACTTCCATAGGTTTGGGTGTCTGTTGGCAGAAATCTTCTTTCAGACTAGGTCCTATTGCTATTGTGTTCATTGTTTTATTTAGGGTTGCCCCCAGAACTGTGGCTAGGTACCTTCCAAGAGAACCAGAATCCAGAAGTCTCCCCATTCCGTAGAGCTCATGATGGGGACACAGAAAATACATGCCCAAAATACAGAAAACCTTTTTAGATCTCTGTCAGATCAACATCTTTTAAAAATTAGGCTGAAAACATTCCATCTTTCCTGTCTCTGTTTATAACGAGGCAAATATAAAAACCTCTGACGTAGTTGCAACAATTCTAAGAAATTCCTTTCTGGTGAACATCTTTTAAAAAAATTAAAGCCTTTGCAGTTTTTAACACAAATCTAGTAGCAACACTTGTCACATAAATAATTCTGGGAAGTTACCAAATACTTGGAATGAAGGACATTGCATGCTGCATAGCACAGAGCTCTTGTCGATGCTTGTTTGGAATGGTATGAGAAAGTCTAGCGGCTGAACACAATGACATTTTTGTTTTCGTGCTGATAATATTCAATAGCTTTGCCACCAAAGTTGGCCTGCCACTTCCCCTTGCATAGAAATTGCAGGCATGCACTAAAAGGTTTTTGCCATTAGCTGGAAGCAGTGCCCAGGTTATTCTTGGTTTGGGGAGGGGGTTGTTAAGCATAGCTGGTATTGTTTCCTTTCAGCGAAGCTTTAGGACAATGTATTTCTCAAACAGAGCAGAACATTATCTGCGTCATACCTTCAAGAGAAAGGTTACAGAAACATTTCTGCTGCACAAATGTCAGAACATGAACAGCATGTCTCCATCTCCCCTCAAAAGCTGGTGACTCCTAAGGAGTATAAACCACATGCCAGTCACAGAACTTCCGTCTCCACTCTCTGCACATGTGAGACAGCAACTGGCTCTGCTCTCCCACTGCTGCCGTCAATTCTCAAAGGGTATGAGATCAGAAAGACACACTGAACCTGACACCACGGAATTTAGGAGAACAAACACCAAAAATGCAGACAAATCTAAAACACATGGATAAGCTTCAAAACAGAAGAAATAAAGATAACCAGAACTGTCATTGCCACTAAAAAACCCCAACAAAACACCGCCATGACTTAAAGGACGGCAGTGAAGCAACCTTTATCAAACCAACAGCATATCAACCAGCCCCCTCACTGGAAAGCAGAAACCAAGCATGAGAGTTTTACAAGACACCTTGAGGGGCTGGAAAATTCAGACTGTCGAGAGATCCGTAGTTATGAAAGCCCTTTCACAGAGCAGCATCCACATTACAAAAACAGACACGTCCCACAGACTTATATGGTGGAGAGCCTGTCTGTCCTTTGGACAGTTTCTGGCCATGAGCACTTTCAGACTCAAATGGCTACATCAGTAGCCTCATGAACGGATGGTGATGCTGTGGTTGACTGGCTGCACAAAAAATATGCTGGAAAAGTGGAGAAAGAAAGAGGACAAGGAAAGAGTGGAAACACATACATCTCAGAACAGGTCAGAAGAAGCTCATATGTGTGTTGCCCTCCTATCTCAACACCCCTCCTGCACTGTAAGCAAAACAAGTGGCTGTTGTGGTCATGCCCTTCATACTGCTACACAGAAGACTCAATATTTCTGAGTTCTCTTTTTAGTTCTGGGTTCTGGTTTGGGTTTTTTTTCTTTTTCTTTCTTTTTTATTCCACAAGGACTTCAATTAAAATTCATCAGAAGAAATGTTTTCAGCAGCAGTGTCTGAAAATACTGCCTCCTCCCATATCTTCCATTAAATCAGGTTCATCCAACTTGAAAGGAGATGAGAAACTCTCACTGACACTGTCACACTCCAGTGAAAAGACAGGCACATTCAAAACAGAGGAGAGTGCAGGTGCTCATTTATTACTCTACGCAGATTATTTTTCTGCCTTTCTTCCTGACAATGGGAACGTTCACATCCCAGATGGAGCTCTCTGTAGTGCTGTGGGCATTTGCTGACCTAAAGTTTTGTTTTCCCTGATGAAAGAGGCAAGGTAAGAAGAGGATTGGTTCCTTGCCTACTGAGGCAGCTTTAATGTTTGTTTCTAACAGTGGAAGATGTTTGGGGATTATTTCAGTGGGCATGAATGTACAAATAATTTTTCAACAATTATCAGGTAAAGGAGAGAAACCCTGTACACATCCATGCCCATATTTACACACTGCAAAGATATAATATTCATAAAACTGACAGCAAAACTGCAAAGAAACCAAGATGTTGTTCAAAGGAAATAATGTTCATCCTTGTTCAAGGTCACTGCCTTGTATCATTTCAGACCTAGAGAGTAACCCCACAATGTTTCTCATAGCATTAATAAGCATCATTTTATGAAGATGTCTTCAATGCAAGAATTATCAAATCATGTCCACAGCATCAGGTTTCTCTGCTTTAATGCCTACTTTATGCATCCTTAGCATTCACCATTTGGCTTCTGATCAAAAGCATTTTGACTTAAAAGAATTAACCTTCTTTCCCCTTTCCTCCCCCTCTTAATAAACTTTTAGGAAAAGTCTATGACATAAAGAATTTGAGAAGAATACAGATTTCTCCAATCTAACCCATCAGTGCATTTTTTTCTGGTCTGGAGACACAAACTTTAACAACTGAGAGGAATATACTCATGTAGCTCCCCCCTTGCTTCCTATCAGCACATTAGTCCAGCGGGGTACCTCTTCTGTGCTTGGTCCAGCACTACACCCTTCTTGGGACTTTGCTTTCCTGATTTTACTTGGAATAACAAAGAAAATCCAGAGGAGGGAAGAGGGGGAATTTTGGGTTTTTTTTCGTTTTTTCCCCTCAAGTGTGGGCATTTCTTTAGTTCCCATGAAGACTGATCTCTTCAGCAGATTTCATAACCATTCCCAGTTCTCATATTACCAGGATACACTGAACCAAAATATCCACCAAGATTTTAAGCAGGAACTATTCCCTGTGATGCCACATGGTTCCTATATGAGCTAATCCCACTGAATGAGTGCTCTCACCTTCAGGCCCTCTCAGTCTCTGCTACATCACAGAGCAATGGTGTCAGCTGATATTAATTACAGGAGAGACGCAAGTTGTGGTTCTGTTTGAATTAATATGGAAGAAAGACTGCACGTTGCTTTAACACACAGAATGTTAAAGAATGCAGTAAATGCTTTTACCACTCCAAAGACTATTTCTTAAAAATTGAGGAGCAGACGCAGCCTAATACTCTGTAAGTCTAAGTCTCAGTTTGGGTTTTGTTTTCACCAGGGTCAGGATGAGAACATCAGTTTACACTGGGTACAAACTTTGTCTGACTTCATTGTGCAACAATGGATTTACTGCAGAGATTCTTTTGGTCTTTTTGGTTCTGAGCTCACTATGGCAATTGTATTTTGGTTAACCTTTATTTTATCTATAGTTCACAGTAATTATTTTTAATTAACTTTTTAATGCAGTAAGAAACAGGAAAGGAAGAGAATTTACTTTCCCCACACCTTCATTTCATCAGTTTTCATATAATAACGTCTTGTTATTTAAACAAAATAAAAGGAAAATTAAAATAGTCAGGAATGTATAACTCTTGCTGCCTTAACAGATGGCAGGAATGACCATCATGACTTGCTATAAGGCTTGGTCTAATGGAAATTTTGTACTTGTTGCAGCTACTAACAAGACAACCTGTCCTGAAAGGCACCTTGAACCCTTCTGAAACCTCAATGAACTCAGCCTTTTTCAGTGAGGGCAAAAGGAATGCACACAGTTCATTTCAAAAACAGTCTAGAATTTAAGTAAATTAATGTGTGACTTTTCAATTGATAACCTCAGTTACATTAGCCTTGGGACTAACCCTTTAGTAGAATCTAAACAGTAACAGCGTGAATATTTGTTCAGACATTCCACAAGACAAAACCCAGCACATTCAAAATTAAATGAGAGGCTAAAATCTCACATCTTGATGAATTGTCAAGGAGTCAATCATGGTATCTTCAGACAAAAGAGAAATTAAAAAAAACAAAAACAAAATCAATAAAACAACCAACCCCACTAACTCAAAACATTGAGTAATCTGATCAAAAGTATCAATCTAGAAGTTATTTAAAGAAAGCAACCCTCATGGAAATCATTATGCAGCAAGGATTTCCCATACCTGGAAAACCTCAGAGAATTCTGTCTCATCTTCCTCAAGAGTTAGCCTGAGCAGCATACAGACTTACTCTCTTTAGGTTTAGATATTTTTACTTGTTGTTGTTGTTTTAATTAATTAAATAAGCCCTTTAATTTTACTCTGGAACACAAAGAAGTCAAGTTGACTGAATCAAGATGGACAGAGATCATCTTTTGAATACATGTCAATGTCTTAACTGTGCAATGCAGAAGGCTTGGGTTTTAGTCAAATGCTGGAGTTTTTAAGCCAACTTTTCAAAATTACTGGGGGGAAGGAAGAGATATAAAATATCCCTTTTCCCAAATTTCCATCCCTTTTGCAAAGCTTAATTTTATCTTTTAAAAAATTTTGGGCCTAAATCTTCTGCAGTGCAAAAATGCAGACAGAAACACCAAAATCTTGAGAAACAGACTGAGTTCTTTAAATTAAACATATTTTAAAATCATAAAGCTCAAGTGTTTAGTCTGTGTGTGAGATTTCCTTCAACTTATCTTCACCAGGATGCAGTTAGGAAGAACGGGATGTGTTTAGTATAATAATAAGGCACTAATTCATCTGTGTATGTTTTTAAGACGATCTTGAAATTCTTCTGGGTGAAATATAAGACAATGCATGAAAATTAAAGTGACAGATTATGAATATTTCAAAGATAATAATTTATATGTTGTTTGTACAATGACACGCCATGCAAATTTTCCTGTCTATAATGTTACATTTTAAGGCTGATTATCTTCCCTTATGATGAAAAGCATATTTTGACTGGAAAGATACACATACCATGGTGTATACCACTGCACCAGCAGAGACTGTGTACCTCCGAGAAATAAATTATAACTATGTGATACTTACTATAATCTTTATGAAATATGTAAATATTTAAATTTTAGACTAATAAATTCCGATGATCAATATAATCACAGATAGGTATAAAGCCTCTTTTTTTAAGAACCTCAGAAAAGGTTAAGAGAGGCCAAGGTCCATTTTGGGAAGTTCCTTCACTCAGTGTTTATGAAAATCCAGAAGATGATACATACACAAAAGAACAACGGATTCTTGCTTGTTTTGACATTCTTACTCTTTTTTGATGTAACTTTTGACAGAGTTATTGTAGAGTCCCAAAAGATACAGTGCAACCTAACAGCTCCCTACTGCAAAAGCCAGTTTGATGAAACTCTGCTGGACACACGTTAAACCAACTACTTAGGATCAGAACCACACAAAAAAAAAATCTTCCAGTACCAATTTTTTTTTCATTTACTCAGCTACTGTACAGCCTATGATGACTTGTTTTCCTTTAGTTATATGAACAGTTTGACAGATTACTGTGACAAGGTTACTCTCAAATTGATAAAAGGTTTGATAGTGCCGGAACATTTGTCAGAAATGTCTCACATCACGTGTAATGGACTCTGCACTTCAAGCATCAATGGTACTCCAGTCTGCTGTTTTCTGTTTAGTGTGCAATGCACACCAACAAAAACACACAGCAGTAAGACAGAAAAGCAGGCAGGATTCATCAAAACAGCCCCGTACTTTATCAAACAATTCTGATTCAAGGGTTTCTCTTCCTTAACCCACCTGGCAAAATGCAATTAAATGAAAAACTTTACACGTGACTTGAAGGGTGGCCTCCTTATGGGACTAAACCTAAAAATGGGACGGGATATGATAATGTACATAACCCTAAGTGTTTCCAGCATTTCTCAAAGAGAAATATTGTGGGTTTAGAACATTATTCCTCAGCCTGCCAAATGTGAGACATTAGAAGTGATAGCTGTACTGCTAGCAGCCTTGTCCCATGCTGGAGCAGAGGAAATGGGTTCAGAAGGGCTCATTTTAGGCACTGGCAGCTAGCCTATGGGAACCAGTGTGCTGGACATAAGCCAGCTTTGGTGAATACCTCCCTTAAACACAGCTCTCCAAAAATATTGTACTACAAAATAATAAAATGGTTTATGGATTGGAATTAAGGTTTTCACTTCACATCTTGTAGCAAATGATGCTAATATTAGGCTATGCAGGAAGCCTAAGAGCCAGCACCACCTGCTCGTTTGTAAATAGCTGTTCACATGAAGACTTTCATGCCTGGTGAAGCCCCAGCCATGTAAGCTACAAGAGAGAGCTCCACAGAGGACAACCTTTCAGAGCAGAAAAATCCTTCTTGTTCATGTAGCAGCAGACTGTTGGGCTTGGTTTTAGTGGGGTTTTTGGGGAGGAGGGTTGGGTTTGAGGGTTTTTTCAGGGGTGGGGGCAGGTGAAGAGATAAGAGCTTTGGACCTTTATCTACCTCTACTGTGTCGTCACCTGCAAAGATAAAGAAAATATCTTGCAATATATTACCTAAAATCTACACACTGCTGTCATGAGCAAGAGTGTCTGAGATTGCTTAAAAAAATCACTGACAAGGGTATGAGCAAAAGTCAGAGTTAAGCTTTTCTCAGATCACACTGTAGCCTGGAGAGGAGGCGGGAGGGAATGCACCACCACAGCTGCCAGTACAAATTCTAGTATTTTCAAATGTTTAGGTTTCCCTTCATTGTCTTTTTCTTCTCCTTTGATAAATTCTTTTAATTTTCTGAAAAAAAAAGTCAGAAGAACTATCTGGTTTCTCCTCGCTGACATTCAGCCAAAGGATAGAAAAAACAGCAAAACGAATGTCAGCATTTTTCTTAAAGAGCATCTGTTCTCACAGGAACCCCATGACAGCAAGACAAAGCCCTCTAATCTTGCATCAGATTAAGTTTAGTGGAGCACATTAAAAATTTTGCCACAGTGCTAAAAGGAAGCTCTCAGATACTTGATGTGCACTTCCCATACGCAGACAAGGGGTAGGGACGCACTCTCTGAACTTCATGATTCAAGTATCACTGCTCACACCACAGCCTCACACCACGATGGCAGCATGAAGCACCAAAGCTGTGAGGCTCCTTTAGGAATAGTTAGCTCCGTCCTGATCAGCTGAAAGCATTTATGTGAGCTGGAGAAGGGTCAGGCTGCAAGAAGATGTATGGCAAAGTAGCTTTTTGAACATGAGCAGACTACAGTCAATTTATACCTACCGAGGATCTGGCCCTCCGTGACTGTCACATGTGGAAAGTGTCAATGAATGTAGTTTGTACAAGTGTCAGACAGGTACACTCACGTTTCAACTTGCATGAAATATGAAACCTCACCAGCCCACTATTCTCCTATGAACAGTGAGTCAGTTCTACCTGCAGAAGCTTTAATAGCAGAAAGTCACAGGGAAGAGTTTCAAGCTCACATAATTTTACTCAAATCCAGATATCACTTCAGTAAGACTGCTAACTCCAGTCCTGTCCAGTCCTGTCCACATAAAGTGTACTCAGGGAAGTCTTTCAGGATTTTTGGTCAAAATCAGGAAAGGCAGAATGTCAAAAAATTGTAAAAACCCATTAAATTCTTACTCCTACTGAAAGCTTCCAAACAATATTCATTTGGATACAGGTCTTTAGATCAGCCCCAGACTGTTCCTTACTTTACCAAATTTCATTTATTGATAACTATTTGAATGGCTGATTTTTGATGACAAAATACAGAGATGATGTTGTCTCTTGGAACAGATGATTCTACAGCAGAAGTACTGCAGGTCTGCATCATAACAAGAGTGGATTTTTATTTTTCAAATTTCTCCTCGTTCTTATTTTAATGTTAAAAAAAATGTGTTATGCTAAATTCCACCCTGGTGATCTCTGGCTGGAATCTCAAACTCGATTATTTCCCTCTCACATGTCATCAATAATAATCAAGACTTTGGAAATCCAAACAGGTTGTCATTTCTGTTGCCAATCATGTTGTCATTTCACATTGCCCACTACATTCAGTCAAGAGAAGAAGGGTAGAGTGCAATGTTTTAGGAAGTAGTTCTTTTGATGATGCATGAGGAGCAAAGAGCCCCTTTATGCCGCCTCTTTGGTTTCAACATGAATAAAACACAATAAAACCAATCTTTATCAGTACAGTATGCAAATATGACTCTCAAGATAAACAGGGAGGTAGAAGGTGCCACTTTCTACAGCATCATTTTTCAGTGGAACAGTAGTTAATTAGATGTTAATTATACGGCTACAAGGCCACCTTCAGTGGGTTTCATAGTTCTCAATCTCTGAGCACAGCAACGTGTGACACAGCAATCATAAAATGTGATAAATGATCGAGGGAGGAACACCCATGTTGTGTTGTGCACTGGGTTGTGATTCACAGATCATTATAACTATAAAATCTGTCATTAGGGATGTTTTCCTACCATGCAAGTTCTCCTTTTAACATAAGAAATCAACCAGATTAAACAGAAGTCAACGTGAAGGCCCTCACCTCTCTCTTCCCCTAAACTCATTACCTGAAGGTTTTTATCAGGCATTAATTAGCCCTTCAAACTAAAGGACGAACACTTAACCTTCAAGTGCAGGAGGCTTCTGATGCCTTTTTGTAGCCACACAAGTGTAAGGCAGGAGGGCCAGCTTTGACATCTTCCTACAGAAAGACACTGAGTATTTTAAGGGCACTTACGGCTGGCACAGCTTGATAAGGTCCTGGTCAGTGGTGCCGGGTGGAAGGCCTCGAATGTACAGGTTGGTTTTACTCAACTGCTCTCCGCTGCTGTTGTTGCTGCTGTTGTTGCTGCTGTTTGTGCTGGGGCTGGGAGGAGCCATGGGGTGGGGAGCTGGTGCATAGGACTGCTGGAAACAGAGCAAAACAACAAGGCTTGTTACTGGAAAAGGCAAAAGCATGGCAGAAGCATGTGCTTTACCCAGGTAACTCCAGAACTATGCTATGCTTGTCCTGCCCTCCCTGACCACTTCCAGCTGCCCACTTCTGTAGTGCCTGTATCCACTCCCAGCCAGCAATGCCTTTCAGAATGCAAAACAGGACCAACCAACATTTTGGGTTTAGCCATGGCTATGAAATGGATTATTCTACTATATTTTAAAATTTGGAATTAAAGTATCTAGATCACAGAACAAACCTCTGAAATGACAGATACTCAAGGAGTAACTAGCATTAAAGAAAGAAGTTAAACACAATCTGCTCTAATAGTACTCTAAAACACAAATAAGAATATCTAGCCAAAGGTACAGAAGCTGATGCCAGAAGCCTAGTTAGTCTTTTCTGAACACGAGGAGCACCCAGTACATGCACAGTCAGGTGGCAGAGGGTTGGCTAGTCTGAGAGAGGAAAAAATTCCAAAGCAGCCTGAAAACATTCTGTTATTATGGATGTCTTTCGCAATAGAGAAACAGGGTTTGGAAAAGATGATCAGGCCAAGACCTTCTGCTCTCAAAATTGTACCCACTTCTGAACAACCACAAACCACACACAGCCACTGAGAAATATTGCTTAAGAAGGGAGGCATTCTCACAGGGAAAAACAGTATTCTCCCCTAACTCAAATACATGCTGTGAAAAAAGACACCCACATGCTAGAAAAATTACCTAAACATCTCTGATCTTAGGCAACAACGGGGAATTTCAATTGCTGCAACCATCCCTGCCTCTCTGACCACCAGAATATTTACTCATGGCACAGAGTGCTTGCCAGGAAAACAGAAGAGTGGTTGGAAGGAGGAGGCCATCCTGTCGCCACTGTGACCTATACAGAAAAGCTAAGATCTAGAGGAGAACTTGCAGGAACTGGAGGATCCTGAGGACCAAGCTCCAGATGGGCAGCCAAGGGAACTGGAGTGAGAGCTTCAGGAACATAATTGCCTGCTGAGAGGAAGAAAATCCCATTTCTACAGCCCAATCAGCTCATTCTGCTAGCTTTATGTGTAGTGACAACAGCAGGTAAATGTTGGACCAATGCTAAGTTAACCACACTATGCTAATGGACTAATAAAAGCAAAACATCTGCAATTTTCATTATAGCAGCAATGACACTTTAGTGACTTCTAATATGCTTGTTCTGCATTTAGGCCTTGAACAGAGAAAATGTTTAAGTCTGTGAGTAATTCTGATCACGCTAATCAACTGCCCCTTTAATGTCAGTAGCTCTACTTTAGTGCTTATAATTATGCACACACTAAATCACAGTCTTGGTAGATGGATGTTTCTAAATTAGTAGCTCTAAACTCTTTCAAACAAGTCCCTTTATTTAGTCCCTTACTTAGAAGAACAGAAAAAAAAAAAGTTGGAGAATATAAGGGGAGCATCAGTGACAGGTGATGCTCAGAGGTTTCAATCAAATTAAACACCACACTTGCACCAATGCCTTTCCTCCTGGCCTTCTCCCTCCTTCTTCCCAGTTTCTCCCATTTAAACCAGGAGACAGGGAACGTAGCATCAAGTGTCAAGACATCAGAATTCCTCTGCAATCTCACCTGGCTGTAATGTGACTCAAGCAGGAGCCATTAAAAGGAAAAAAACACTTCTTTTCAGTGTGATCACCATGCTAGCAAATAATGACATTCACTCTCATTTCCAGTAAAAGAGAAAGGGCAATGAGCTCCCTTCCCCAAGTCTCTGCACAGATACTTTTGCTGACAATCAAAAGCACTTAATGCATATGGATCATATTTCTCCACACACACATTTTTTCACTGGGTAATCCCCACCCACTCAAGCTTCAGTGTCATTCCCAGACATAGAGAGCTGAAGCAGCAGCCTTGAGTACCAGCACAGGCAACCACCTCAACTGAGCCCCAGCACCAGGGATGTCTTGGAAATTAGCTCCATGCCATGGCTACAGCCCAGCTGGATAACACTGCAGGCAACACTAACCTGTGTTAAATACTTAGGCATCTACGTATCCTGCCTGAAAGCGTATTTAAATCTCTGTGCACTGCAGGGCCATGGAAGAGGCAGGTGTGACTCTGTATAACGCTTTTGGCTTTAATATATGAAGAGCTCAGGAACTATTCCATGGTAATCTTGCACATTTTGAGCATTACTAAGGTTAAATAAATTGACAAATAAAGGCCGAGGTTACATTCTTACTGCTTTACCCTACACCTCCAAGATTGCCCTGCACACTGAATGCACGTAAATGACGTAAAGCAATGAAAGAACTGTCCATAAGCCGATGAAGTGCTATGTACTTTATTTAATAATTGTTATTACTATATATGTCTTAGCAGGGAATAATGAGTAAAAGTCCTATTCTCACACCAACCTAATAAGCAAGAAAAAGAAAAAAAATAAGTGGAAATTTACCTTCAAAATACAAAGAGCAATTTTCATTCTATTATAAGATCTTTATCCTCACACAGAGGAAAACACTGGGGGCCTAATTCTAATTTAAGCTTAAGACATTTTATCCTCTCAGCCAGCTGAAAGGGGATGTAGAAGTGAACACGAATTACATTTACACCAATTTTGAGGCCACAGCTATTAAAAAAAAAAAAAAATGTCCTCAGTATACAGAGAGAATGAGGCCATACGACAGGTTGCCCCTCAAGTAAGAGCTGCTCAGACAACAGGCACACATGGATGCCTGGGTTCACAGCAGTGTCCTTGGAGATGCTTTAAGGGTGGGCAGAGAAGCAGCCACACTCCACTTTGGGGGATGCTGATCTTCTCAGCCCAGCAAACACTGCTACGCTCCAAACCCTCTTCACTAATAAATCTCAGCCACAGCAGCCCACAGTAATTTCCATGCATATCCAATACCCCAGAATACCATCTGCAGAAAGATTACAAAATTGCCTGTACTGAGGCTGATGACATCTTCTGGCTGGTTGCCAGACTAAAAGCTTCAGGTCAGAAGAAAGCTTCAAATTCTTGTTTCCTGAGCTGCTGAGTGTATGACTGATGGCAAAAGTATGCGCTTTGCCTCTAAATGAGCAAAGGATCTGGTTTGGTAATCTCCAAGTAATAGCTGGGGTGAAAGAAATGACTGGCAACCTAATGATGATCCCAGATATGGACCACTTGGTGCAGGGTCCTGGACAATGCCAAAGTGGGGCACTGTCTGGGGAGCCACCTGCACACCTGGCAGCAGGAAATTTGTGCTTTGTTCTGATGTTGGACCCCTCCATGGCTGGGGGCAAAGCACTAAACTTCTCTGCCTCAAGAGCCAGAAGGAGCAGCACTGTCAAGACTGGTTCAAAACACCCTGACACCAGCTGTAGAAATTTGGAAAAGAGGTTTTGCCACCACAACCAAGCACAGGACCTACAGCTCTAGAAAAAAAAATAGGCAAAATCTAAATGTTTCACTTCAAAAGAGAGCTGGAATTCAGAGCTGGTTTTGCCATTAATTTTTCACATAACCAATGCAACTAACTCATTTTTCAATTCTCATGCTTCATTATTCAGTGGAGAGTGTGTGGGGAATGAAGTGGTTTGTAGATCATTCCAAGCAGCTTATTAATTTAGTATGGATGGCTAATAGGATTTGTTTTCATCTTTGAAAAATGAATGAAATTTCTCCTTTTTCATTATTTAAAAGTGAGAAATTAATGTGCTAATTCTTATCCATTCTCAGGAATGCACCCTTGTGCTTAAACCCTACAGTTCAACTCTCTGAAACAAAGTGTCCCGTGAAACTGCACACAGCTAAGCATGAATAATGAGATACACCTTGGTCTTTCTAAGTAAATAACCCAGAAATGCTGAACTAGAAGCCTCTTGGATACTAAATGAACAACGCTTCTTCTTCCAACATCCAACCTCCTTACAAAAGAACAGTATTTATCTTTCCATGGCAACCAAGTACTCTTAGGTAGGTTTTCACGAGTTGCAAGTTTAGACTAAAGTATTTTCCTTCCAAAGCAAAACACTACTTAAAAAGACAAATTTCAAATATTTTTCACATACAATTCCTTTTGGATGGGAATCACAGGCCCCAGATGCCAAGCTGTAGAGTCTGCTTTATTAGCAGCAGCTGGCTCCTTGGCAGGCTTCTGAGGCGGTCAGGCTTGTGGTTTTGGAGTGGCCTCAGAGCCTAGGATGCAGCTGGACAGCTATGCTAATGGACTAGCCAATTTGTTTGTAGTCACCTTTGGCTATCCCAGATTTGTACTCTTTTATCCATTTGAAAGGGAGGTCTTGGAAAGATTCCCTATTAACACCGATATGTTGACTTTTCCTATCATAGTTCATATTTTATATGAAAAAATGCATGTGACACACAGTCCTACATTAAAAGATGCATTATTGAAGCAATTGTGAACACACACTATCCATTTCTCTCTGAGTGGAGTGTTTTCCAGCTGCTAGATTGGTCTAAGTGCCCAGTTGCAACACAATTCCCTTCACTCCCAATTGAGAAAAATAAAATAAGACAAATTAAATACAAATAAATTGTGCAAATACCACTTCAATGCTCACATTAGGAAAACACTGTTCTCTCTACACCCTACTGTACGAAGGAGTAATTTTTGTGAGCTGGAGAGTTCTTACAGGCCAATTAGAGAAAAGATGAGAGGATGCCTCCAACTTTCAGTCTGTTGATGGGATTTTGGAGCTGAGTGAACAGAAAATCTCCTATTAAGCAAAAGACAATCGCCACAGTTGAAGATAAAACAGAGCAGTAAGGAAAATATAGGAAAAAAGAATTAGATCAAAGTCACAGCAACTCTCCTGCCTTTGGTTCGCTTCCTCAGTGAGGAACAGCACCAGAAGGTAAGCTGTATTTCTCATCCATAGACAGGTGGAACTGTCTAGAGAAGTGAATAAAAGATGAACATTGAAGCGGGCAACACAGACACCTCTATTTTAGAAGGCTGCAGTCAAGGGAGCTTGAGTTACAATTTTGTTCCCGAGTTTGCAGGGCATTCACTGGATTCTTGCAGAATCCAGACGTGGCTATTGCCTATCTCCCATCTGCCCAATGAAGGCCTGGAAGACAGAGCTTCTTTTGGATGCTTCCCCACATAGTCAGGTCCTTCCCTAGACATATAAGAGAAAATAAACAGATGTAAAAGAGCCTGAGTTTTCTAACCCCTCTGCACAGTAACAAAGCTTCCTACACTGTTTCTGTAGAAGCACCAACTCACCGCTTGGCAACATTTTCAATTTGTAAAGGAATGGCATGTGAAAACGAGAGTAAACTCAGAAGATGAACACAGACAATAAGGTTCAAAGTCTGTTCCCTCACAGTTCTTTCAATCAAGAAAACCAGAACACACCTCAAGAGGATTTTCATTTCTCTGAATTCCTTCCAAGGTCTATAAAAGTGATTTGCTGGATACAAGAAGCCCGGTGAGTCAGAGCTGCCGGGTTACGCTCTCTGTACTGCAAAATCACTGTGCTACCCCAAGCAAGTCATTTAAGTTCCTTACATCTCAGTTTACTAATCTGTAATGACTCTTCCTTACCTTCTTAAGGCATATATAATGCTCTGTAATTACTGGATGAAAGACACTACTAAGGATTGCAATATTACTTAAAGATGGTGAAAATATTATTAAAGCCTAACTTAATAACTAGAGCTAAACGTAATTCTTTTGCAGATGAAAATGATTTCTGCATACAATGATTTTGCTATTCTGTATCTAAACTGAATGAATGAAATAATTTAAAATAATAAAATACCAATCAAATTAGTCTTCTCATTAATAATAATTTTTAATTTAAAAACAAACTAGAATTACGTGTTCAGAGGGTTATTCTGATCTGTTTCTTGTATGCATTGAACTTACTTTATTTCAAATTATATCTTTAGTACATGGGAAAAAGGGGTAATTGTGTTTTGTTTACCCTTTTGTTTCACACAGGAAAAAAAAAAGGCCACTTGAGGAAAATGGAAATTATGAAAAAAGCTCCAACCTAGTCCTCCAACAGACACAGAAGGCATTCCACCATCAGACTAAAATTGGGATTTGATGGATCAGTAAAATACTTTGAGATCTTTGCTTCACAAAGCTGTTGAAATCAGTAGGCTAAATACTCCTGAGGCTTAAAATTCCCTGGAACCTGGCACAAAGCATTAGAGATCTATAGAATAAAAGCACAGGCACAATTTGGCTCAATTTTCTGCATTCCAAAATACTTCTCTTCCAAATCATGACTGCGCAGATTTTAGCATTTTATAAATGTTTAAAAGTAGACAATACAGAGAAATCAAGGCATCCACAGGAAGAGGAAGAAGTTCTTTATTGGACATTACCTGCAAAGTAGGTCTCATTTTATACAGTTTTCTGAATTAAAACCAACCAATCAAGCAAAGAAAAAGCTTCAACTCACTGTTCTGATTATCTTCAAGAGCACTGAGTTTAGGAGTCATTAGCAGGGTGACATACGCTAGAAGCCTGAAAATCTTCTCACTGATCATAGTACCTTCTATTCCAATAAGAGAGACCGAAATAGTCTGCACTACCACCATTATCAACAGGAAATTTCAAAAACAAATTGGTCGGGTGTAAAGCAGCTTATTTTGAAGTATGATGAAGTAAAAATAATAAAGTGGATTAGAGCACATATCATTAGGAGAATCTGAAGATCATTTTGCCTGAGGATGAATGGGCCCCAGCAAAAACCAGTCCAAGAAAGGGGAATAGCACAGAGATGAGAAGCATTGTTTGCAGATAGAGAAAACCCTGGCCATCGCTGCCTGCCTTGGTTTTGGTCACCAAATAGATGTAGTAGATGCTGCCGAGCTGCCAACTTCAGCTCTTCACCCTCTCCTGCCTACATATTGTTATACCACAGCTAGAGCTACTCATCTCTCATAAGCAATTTTCTGTTTATCCATAGACTACCTGTAGCTCTGGTCTAAAATGTGGTAACTTCTCTGAATTTAGGGCTTCTTACATCCAGCTGGGAGGGTAAAATTTAGTCCCTAGCATTAAAAAGCCAAAATCTAGCAATAAGAGCTGTTTCACCAAATAAATATTTTCCAGAGTGGAAAATAACCTTCACAGCCTTGTCTCCTCCCATTTATTTCATGGCAGGAGGCTCCCACGACAGAATATTCCTGAGGCATTATTTATTTCTCCACAAGCGAGAAGAAGAATTCTTTCTATAGATAAAGTATTTTGGCACTTTGGCAAACTCGTAAACAATAGCCTATATCCTTTGACATAAATTAGTGTTATTGCTTCATTATCCAATCCATTCATATTTTATTGATGTGCTGGGACTAAATGTGAACAGACTCTAGATCTTAAAATTACTAAATCTGGGCAATCTGGACAATAAAACATTGCAATTCCTCTAATAAGAATATTTTGGAGCACAGATCAAAATATGACAGCAATTACTGCTTGTGATACAACAACTCTGTGGTAAAAAACAACAGAGTAGAAAAGTAACAAATTCAAGAAGAAATTATTGTTTGTGTTTACATTTCCACATAGCCAATTTCAGGGTTACAGTGAGCTGTCGGTCCATTTGAAGGTTAAGAATAAAAATGCAGACCAAGAGGCTGATACTTAACTTTCCAAATGTTTGCAAGAACAAACACATATTTGGTTCCGAGAAACTAAATTTACTCTCTGGGTATTTGTTTACATGTGGCAGACTAAAAGCATCTTGGAAATGAGATGCAGGAGGCACGTGCTGCCTTGCATTGCTTTTCTGCACACAGTCCACACACACCCCAGCATCAACGCTGGTGCAAGAACTTGGCTGCAATAAAAGCCCCCCACATAAACCTGAAGTTACAGCACAGAACAAAACTAAACATCAATATCTTCTCTTTCCTCCCCACTTGAGAATTTGGCAAGCAGAGATCAGGAGCAGATGTGTTTTCGTTCTGCAGAAAGAAAGCCCAACCAAAAAGGTTTTTCAAGATCCAACCCAAGTTTCCTCAGTTTATCTTTCTTATAGAAGAATTAAGCAGGAAATCTGCCACTGTTGACAGTGGGATGGAGGATTCAGGGATGGCAGAGCTCCCCAGGAATGTCGCTCATCATCTCGCCATGTTACCACAACGATCTTTTGTAGATGTGTATGGGGAAGCTCTGCCTCCTCCACCCAGTATATATAAAGATGAGATGTGCCTCCCGTCCTGTGGCCAAAAGAATCCATGGAACGCAGATTTTGGGAAAGGTTTTTCCTTTCCACAACAGCGTGGCATCATCAGGACAGAATTTGAGGCATTTCACAATAGCCAGAGTTCATGTTTTCTTTGAGACCCCTCGAGCTACAGCATCACGCTGGTCCCAGGCAGGGTGCCAGAGGATGCCCACAGAAGATATGAGCCATCGCAAACCTCACCACAGTTTTGCTTCCAGTGCAAACTCATCCAGCACATTCATCACAGAAAACAGCTTTTAAAAAATTGTTCACACAAGCCATTACAGTTCATACCTAATTCCTCACTTAGGAAGAAGAGGGCACAACCAACCTTGTGAGACCAATGTATGTAACGTAATTTACAGGAGAGCTAGAAAGCCTTCCAAGAGTAAGCTGATATGGTGGGGATAAGAATCCAACCATAGAGGTTAGAATTAAGGTGTCAGCCCATGGACATAGTTGGCCAAGGTGCTGCTGGTCACCTTCATGCTTCTGACAGCCTTGAATACTGTACCAGAAAAAGGCTGAGGGAGGCCGGGAAGCTGGGGTGGCCACATGTAGGGCTCACTGCAGGCAGCTTGGTCTGAAACCCCACGTTAAGAGCCTCTCTGTCCCATTCTAGATACTCCTCTACATTCTCAAAACCAGCTGTCTGTGTAAGAGAGAGAAATTTATAATGAAGTCACCATTATGACCCCAGAAACTGTTGGGTCCCATGGAAAGACTGGAGCAATGGGACTCTGCAAGCCTAAACTTGGTAAGGAGGTGAATTCCAGACCTTTCTCAGGTCAAAATGAGCTTTGAGCATCACATTACTGGCATCGCAGGAGCACACAAAACATTATGAACATGGGAAGGTGAGCAAGGTATGCCAGGAACATTCTGGGATTTAAGCACTGACATTTTCAGCTAGTGTCAACCGTGGGCTTTAAATCATATGCTAAGGAATATGAACAAGCACTCTCCACTTTGTTACTGCAGATTCTGGTACCTTATCAAATCTCCATTTTCTTTAGATTTCATGTGGCAGACTTGGGAGGTAGTATGGGGAAAACTGTTTCATTTTCTTTGACTTAACAAGCATCTAATATAACTTACAATTAAAATATCATCCAGACATCAATTGTATCCTCTTGAGGCAAAATTTACTAAATAAACTGAATAATTAATGTACAAATAGAGAACTTATTTATCCTATCTTTGGAAATTTTAGAATTACACCCAATTTATTTACAGACATTTCTATTTTTTTCCTTAAAATTCAATTTACTGTAAATTATATTGGTTTTGAGAGTGAACTTACTTAAGCATGCTGTGAGTGAATACAAAACCCCAACACTGCTGTCTTTTTGGATATATGAACCAAATATTGCCACATTTTTGTTTCCATTTGTATTCTTACAAGGAAGTCATACATACCTTAGGCTGAACTGAAACCTGAGCACTAAACTCTCAAGATGTACCCTATATTCACACCAAATGCAGACAGAGGCAAAAGTCCTAATTGATCAGCCCACTCACATGGGTATTTGGCCACCTGTCTAAATAGATGCCACAGCAGTTACTGCCCAGCACTCACTTTTTGTTGTCATGACTCAAAGTCCTGGAACCACAGGACTACTGAATGATGGAAATTTTGTAATGCTGAGTCACTGGAAGATGGCAACTATTTCTTTGCAACTAGTGAGATTCTGGCATGTTTTTCCTAGAAGGCAAATAAAAACTATGCAGTTTTTTTGAAAGGTAAAAATAAGTTCAGAATGTCCATTTTCCTTCAAAATCAGTGAATCTGAATACAGATAAACCTGACCTGCTGCTTAGATATGCAAAAGACCCATCACTTTTAACACTGCAATCCAGTATTATTCAGCAAATCCTTTTCCATCTAATTCCTACTTTTTTCTCTAATGTTTCCCCTACCTCTGATTTTAAGCAATTCTCAGAGTGGGGGGGTGGGGGGGAAATTAAAATTTCTAAATTTACTATGGTATAAGTTCTCAGTCTCTTCCCATTTCTTCAACCACAGATTGTGCCACTGTGCTTGTCCAAAGTTTCAAATGTCATTTGACTCATGCACTCAGAAACGTTGACTCAATTAAAATATCCACACAAAACTAACTTCCAGTTTGGTAAAGGTAAGCTACTCTCTTTTTTTCTAAGACACTTAGAATGTCTCATAGTGCAGAAATTTGATTTCAACATGACAACTCGTTTTTTCTCAGTTCCCCAAAATCATCAGTATTTTCTGCTAAATATTGTGGCACAATGAGCCAAGTGTCTTGCGAACGGACACAGACTCAGCTGAGGATGCTTTGCCTAAACCATTTTTGGCTCTGTGCCATGTGCTTTTTCCATACGGTGCAAAGCAACAATACGAAGAACCTGAACTTCCACGCTCAGAGGTGAAGAGCTTTGCAATGTGGGGACACAGCTGCTTTGTTATGCATCTGTGTAAAATCCAACGCACCACTAATTGGGATAATGAGGTATTCCTGTTGCAAGCAATAGGCATTCAGAGTAACAGGGTACATATGTTAAATTCCTGAAACAAATCTCAATTTACTGTTTTTCATCCAAATGATATATTTCCTGATAAACAAAAGCCTAAATTTCCTTCTGCACTGCAACATTGCCTCCAATCTCTTCTGTTAGCTTTCTGGCTTTTTGACCTTTTAATATTCTTCATTCACGCATGATTTATTTTTTTAAGTCAGCATTTTTTTCCTCTGGAAAGAATACGTATTTGAAGTAATTTCAAATGTTAAATCAGGATAAGCAAAGGAAGAAAGTAAATCTCCTTAATACATTTTGTTGATAAATGTTGTACCATGCTTTAGAATAGAAGCTTGAAGAATTATGGCATGTAACAGTAAGGTTTATATTTCAAATCAGATACATAGAAATATTCTGAAAGTCTTAATACCACCTAATACCACTGTCAGAGGCTCATATGCACAAAATGTTGTGGGGAAAAAAAAAAAGAGTTCAAGTCTAAAATGAAAAATAATTTACATTAAAAAAACTAATCAGAATGGGGAAGAGCAGCAACTACAATACTTCTAGCAAGTAATAGTAACACATAGTGTTACCAGCTGGAGCAGAAGGAGAAATTGGTTAGGAATACCAGCTTGTCTACAGGCATGTTGGCAGCAAAAGGAAAACTAAAGAAAAGATTAGCTCACTGCTCCACAGGGCAGGGGACAAGCGACAAAGGACAGATGAAAGCACTTGGTGCTTTCTTTGCCTCAGTCTCCACTGGCATGGTCAGCTGCCAATCCTCTCAGCTGTCTTCCCCTAGTAGTAGGGCCTGGGCTGAGAAGTGCTGCCCAAGAAGAGGAGCATTAAGTTAGAAACTACTCCAGGAAGCCAGTGAGAGGTTACTGAACACAAACTGTAAGGGAGCTGGCCAGTGTCACCCAGAGGTGGCTCCGTCTTATCTCTCTATGAAAGGCCATAGCAACTGGAGGCTATCAGGATGTTCCTGATGTCTGGAAAAAAAAGCAAGCATTACATCTGCCTTCAGAAGAGGGAGGATCTGGGGGTCATCAGGCTGGCCACAGCCTAGCATAACTAAAGAGAAAAGCCTCACAGGTGCTGTGTCTAAGCATGTGAGGGACAAGAGCATCCAGCATGGATGAGCAAGAGCAAACAAGACTTGGCCACCTTGCTCACTTTCTGTGTTGGGACAAGCATCTCCACAGATCAGGGGAGAATAGTGGATGTTGCTTTCCTTGACTTTAGCAAGGCTTACAACGTGGCACCATCACAACAAGCTGGATGACAGGAGGGAGCGCACCCTCACCAACACTGCAAGTAACACCGAGGTGGGGGGAGTGGTTGGCCAACTAGAGATAAGGGCTGTCTGAAAATATTATCATCAGTCTATCCAATGCTATAAGAAAAAACTACTCAGCACAAAACTCCTTCACCTCACACATTACATATGCTAAAAGCCCTCCAAGTTTACTTACAGAACAAATGACTACTAAGTGATTTGTGCAGGTACATCCTATAATCAAATTCAACCGCACAAAAAGGATTTACTAAAACTGAGGCATCTGAACTTTATTCCTTTGCTATGCTTTGAACCAAGTTCAGTTCATTTGCTAAAGTCATTATTAAACAACAATGTTCCACATAGATTTCAGCAGCAGTAGTATTTACATTAATGCAATATCCCTGGATTAAAGGAATTAGAAATACTGAAAATCCTATTCCTCAGCTTCTTTGAAGATCTACAGTGTAGACTAAGGAAACTCTCTCTAAGAAAAAGCAGCACTAA
Organism: Dicrurus megarhynchus; assembly: GCA_013399195.1. Lineage (NCBI taxonomy): Eukaryota > Metazoa > Chordata > Aves > Passeriformes > Dicruridae > Dicrurus > Dicrurus megarhynchus. The sequence goes on along the minus strand of VXAD01001941.1, from coordinate 2,004,156 downwards.
TTTAAGGGCAGTCTGGTTCTCAATCATTTGAAATTAAATAAACTGACAAGTCGTTAAAAATCTCTGAGACTAAAAGTTACACAATTAATGCCACTACCAGTTGCCATCAGATAATCAAAGTTCAGTTTGGGTAAGATTTTAAATTAAATGTATCCATAGTTACAACAAATTGATTTTTTTTTAATCATTTTCTTAAAATGGTGATGGGAGCCTGACTCCCCCAGTCATATCAAGGCACAGGTCCCAATGGGCACTATACTCAGCCCAGGTACTCAGAGTATCTAGGCTAAATTTCAGACACAAACTGTCACACTCAATAGATCCATTGTGCTAACTACAACTTCAGCCTCAGTTATGGGGAATTTGGTCCAAGAAAACTTGGAAATACAACTGCAATGGGACACTGAAAGACAGCAGCACAAACACTGCAGGTCTCCCCAGTGGGTCTGAGGACAACTCCAGGACTGAGTCCTAGTTACAATGAACCAAACTAACACTAAATACAGCAAAGGCTGGGGTCTTGTGGAAAGCACAACATATCCAATCAAGTATTTAAATGACCAGTGGCAATGGCTGTTCACACAAGATCCAAATTGAAGTTCATGAAGAATTCCAACATTTCCTAACTTTTGACTCTTTGACTATATAATCTTAACTTCCCCTAAAAGAATTAGCGGAGTGTGTTAACAGGAGCTGAGACTTAAGTTTCTGTAAGAAACACCCCATTTGGGAAAACAGAAGGCCTATCTAACAGAGAGATTTACATTTGGGTGTTGCTAATAACAGGAGGAAACATCTTAGGAAATGTCATGAGAAATGCAAGCAGAGAGTAAATATCCCCAGAACACTCTTCACTTTGCGACTTCCTAACCAGATGCTGTACGGAGATCACATCCTACATCTTCTGTGATTTGACCCATTAGACTTTAGTCCTCTAAATACCTCCTTGTGGGAATCAGTTTTAGAATTAAATTTTATATTAAAGAAAAAAAGAATCTGTGTATTTTAAATCTGCCACCAAAAAAGTGTCATTTATGCTGCTTGCCCCCACTCTTGTTTTGCAAGAAAAAATTTGCAGTGGTTCTTTTTCCACCTTCTTCCTACCATTCAGAACATTTTATGTGAAACATTTTCTCCCATGTCTTATGTGGACAACCCTCAAAAACACGAGGAGGTGGCAGCCACACAATCAGGGGGACTGCTATCACATCTTTCACAAGTAAATAGAAACACTGTTAACACACGCATTTGACAAAATACAGAGTCAGACTATTAAAAGCACTGGATGTTTTAAACACACTTTTAGAATAAAATGTCTATATTAAAAATGTTTTTTCATAGGGATTTCTCCTAAAAGAAAAAAAAAGGGAATCCTAGACAAAAAAATATATTGGTACTCTTAACTGTGCTGGTGTTAAACATCTGTGTTATCCCTCATATGACTAAGATTTTGTTTGCAGTGGCTTGCCACTAAATTTCTTTTCGTGAACCCTGGGCTAATGCAGTTCCTGCTGGGCAAGAAGTCTTTCAGTGATAGAAACAACCTGTTATCAGGTTATTATATATTTCACTGAGGTCCACTTGCCATTACAATTCCCTCACCCTACCACACCCAACAGACAAAATGCTGCTGCAGAGGAAGAAATAGATACCGCATTATGGCACCTCCGGGGAGGACCATGCCACAGCTTTTGGCTGCCAAACAGAGCCCAGGTTTCCCTGCTCCCATCTCAGACCTTGAGACCTCACCCTGCTCCCAACAGTAGCCAGCAGACCTTCAACAATCCACTAGTCTGGCAAGGAGGACACAATTTAAAAGTTCCTTTGCAGGCTGTATACTGAGGGCTTCTGAGCCACAAGTGGTCTCCTGACATCCTCTACCCTTTCTTTCCCTTCCCCCTTCTAAACATCATCAGCTGCATAAAGATGACTCAAAACATCTGGAAAGACATGGTTTGTTCAGGCTCTGATGGCAAAATGGGTGAGTACAGGTGAGAGTCAATCTGCAGAGTGATTCCTGCAATTCAGTACCATAGCTCTGAAAAAATACAGCTATGGCTATGAAGTTACATATATGCATTCACTGCATTTCTCAGTCCCCATATCTTATATTTATTCACCAAAGTAACAGCTTTGCTTTTCTCATTAATGCTTTTTTACAGTCTTCAGCAATTCTTCTGCAGGAAGCCATTAGTACATTAACACAAGCCAGGAAAACAAGACTTTGAAACATTCCCCCCGCCGCTCCCCGCTATGAGTGCCATCGAGAACGATGACACAGTGTAGCCCGGTTTCCCTTAAAGCACTGCCACCCTCCTGAAGTGTTAACTGCCAGGTTTCTGCAGCGACAGTCTGCAAGGCTAAAATTAGCAAGCAGCACCTTCCCTTGCACCTCATCACATGGTAGGAAACAAACATAAATAGGGAAATACATTATGTTCCTAAAGGTAGAGTCGGAATACTTTCATCTCCGTAACAGTTTAGTAAAGGACACTTATACAAGCAGCTTCTCATAATGTGTCATCTGTTACTTGCATTGTCATTTGCTTTCTGCACAGTGTTAAAGATGACCACCTCTAATTAATGTGCTCCTTCAGAACCATTTCTGACCTGAATCAAACTACTTAATGTCTGTCCTACAGACAAACCGTTTTGTTAGGCACCACTGTGTTATCAGATGCCTATTAATTCCTGCACCCTTCTGCACAGATAAACACCAACCTTCCAGTGGATTCATCTCATTGGCAACTGTTGTACCTGGACTATCCCATACTCCTTTGCAGGCCACATCCCTCTCTCCTGCACTACTGAGTTGCAGCTAATTGCAGGCTGGATGAAAGACTTGAAAGATAAAGGACCGGGTCATATTTCTCTTTTTTTTTTTTTTCCTTTTCCTAAACAGTGCCATGCAGGCCTTTACAGCCATGCAAAGGAGCCACAGCTCTTCTTTTCCAAAACCTTATCCAGAGGATCCACAAAAAATTAGGTGCATTGAAGTCAATTTGCAAATTCAAATGTAACAAAGGGTAGAATTAAATCTGCTGAAGCTGCACCACAGTCTGCACATAAAAAGAAAGGGTAGCCAAATTATTAATTCATTTAGGATCTTTATTTCTCCTGCATAAGGGAAGCATAAATAGTCCTTTGCAATATACGAAAGCCCAGACATATATCACAATGTTACATAACATGACACAGCATACAACAGGAGGGTATAGAGCTAATGTGATTCAACTTACACAGAGCTCTGACAACCTGCTTCTAAAGCTTATCATCACCTTGCTGCCTCAACTACCTCATGTACTCATGTACTCGTCTCCCTGTGCCGTGTGCCTGTGGCTGAGGAAAAGGGATAGCTTCGCCCTGAAGCAAGGGCTTGGCGTGGCCACAAATTCCCAAGGCAGCACCCAGAATGTGCTGGAGCCACAGCCATGTCAGCAGACCTGAGTTAGGGAGAGACTGAGATTTTTAATTTTTTTTTTTTAATCCTCGGGGATCTGACTGCTTCTATTTTAGTATCCTTAATTACAAACATCGTTATTTTGGTCCTAAAATGTTCTGAGCTTTTATAAAATTAGTTGCAGCATTTTACTTGAAGATGCCCGAGCAGAGGGCAGTTCTACAGGCTAGCAGCCTACTTGCTAAAATAGCATTTATCAGCTACTCACTTGATCACAACAATATTTCTGTCAGTTTACACTTCAGTCCAAATTTAAAGACATCTTTAAAATAACAGACCTCTTGATTAGCAGTTCTCACCCAACATCCCAAGTTTGTGAACTGACCTTGATGTTTAATAAAATCATTTATGCCAATAAAAGGGAATTAAAAACAAACAAACACAAAATCCCCTCCCCTGACACAATTGCTAAGGAGCAAACAAGGCCATCACCATCGATTCCTCTCAAGCCATTTATCAAACTACTGGCAACAAAAATAAGACCCAGCATCATTACAAACAGAATAATAGAGAAGCAGAAGGTTGAATATTAAGGAAAAAATGCTCACAGACAATAGACGGGTTTAAGAAGTTTTTTTACAATATATTATTTTGTCAATAGTCCAGGCACCAGTTTTTTTTCACTGCACTCAAAAATTACCAACAAACGTACTAACAATGATGCAGCTGTTTCTGGTTATGTTTCATGACTTTGAATTTCAAGTGGTTCTTGAAATATTTCATTATTGATCAGAGCTTTTTTAAATATACATACAACATTCATTAATGAAACCAGGACAGGACAAATCACTTTCATCTTCATAAGATCTTATTCAAACAAACACCCAAATTAGCTTACTTTTGCTGCCTGTGTTTCCAGCCTATCATTTCTATTTACAGATTTTTTAAAACGAGCTTAGCTTTTTTGAAAAACAAAAGAAAAACAAAATCCTACCAAAAAGAAAAAACACCATCTAGAATGAATTCTCAACACTTTGTTCAGTGTAAGCCTGCAATTTTTGTATTCTGCAACCATGGGCTTAAAAGTGCTTTAGCTACATTTATTAGGTATGGGGTGGCATCAGAAGATCAGCTCCCTTTGCCATCCCATGTAGGATAAGAGACAGACACCTCTCCCACAAGGTTATGGTCCAAGGGTTTGGTCGTGCTCTTGTCATCGCCAAGGAGAGACAGCACTAACTCCCAAGGACCACCACAGTCCCCCAGGGCAGACAAGGTTGTTAAGCAGGGTGGGGATGGTGGGCAGAAGAGCACGGAAGTCCCACCAAGAAGGGCATGCAAACCCTCAGGATCTCAGGACAGCATCACTCAGCAGAAGGCCACTGCCTTGCAGCAGCACTTGATCCCTTCTTCATATTCGTCGCTTTGCGATGGAGTGGAAACTCTCACAAATGAATGTGGACAGTGGTGTTGGCGCTTTGTATCAATTAATAAATTTTAAAATAAATAATACCAATTGTGTGACAAGGCTGGGAAGTGAATACCAAGATGCCTCATAAATCAGTATCAACTTACCATATTTTGAATTTAAAGCAGTCAAGGCTATGAAAGGAGAGCTTTTCCTCAGGGAAGGTAAAACTGGTAAAAAAGGATAGAAGGTCATTGACACCTAGTACCAATATAAACACTTGCACTCTAAGCGAGGTAGTAGGATAATAGCCCAGATCTTTCTGAAGATCTGGGCTATTGGTTATGTTAGCAGGTTAATTTTGTCAATTTTCTAGGCTCCCTTGCAGTGATCCACTGATGGCCAGCCTCCCTCTGACAGTTTATCCAAATAACTGACACTGTTGCTGTTACCATTAGAATAGCTTTTATTCAAGCTGCCATTGTTTAACAGCCATGGTCTGTGTATATGGAAAGAAAACACATGTCATGGGTTAGCATAGTTTGAGTTTTTGAGGAAGACTCCTTCAGCCTCGGAAGTGATTTCTTTTGCAAAGAGGTGCTTACAGCTTCCTCTAGACCTGACCTAACCAATCAACTGGCTAGTTGGAATATTGACAACTTCTTTAAGCCACTTAAGAAGCTTGGTACGCCTCTGTGATACACATTTAAGAACGAACAGAGCCGGGGGAAGCTCTCTCTTCCTTCCGGCTTTCGGACAGGTAACTGGGGGAGCCCCGGGGCACGGCCCAGCAAGGAGAGATAAGTGAATTCCAGCTGCAAGGCTGGGTGAGATTAACTCTTTTAGTGCTGTAAGATTTCTCCAGAACAGATGAAGCCTGCAGACATCAATCCTCTCCCAAGTCAGAGGAAAAGGACAGATGATGGCACGTGAAATAAACAGCACAGAGACACCAAAGTCAGCGAAGAAGGAGGAGCTGAAACCCTGAGAGAGGAGAAAGAGGAGATGCTTCTCCTGGAAGCTGAAATTCTCTTGTAAGGCTGTGGTGATGGACTATAATATATATCAGTGTACCCGTTGTAATTTCATGAAGCATGGGGGGGACAGAGCGTTCAAACCGCAATCATGGGTAAAAGTACCTGTGCTGCATTAAGCAACTACTGAAGTAGCTGTGATTTAATGAGAAGTTTTAACAGAGAGAGTTGAAAGTGATGTAGACTCTCTTGCTCCCAGAGGAAGGCCTCTGTGCCTTTTCAGTTGAAGGTGATGAGGACCCTCTTGCTGCCTGAGAAGAAGGGGGCCTCTGTGCCTAGAGATAAAGATGCACCTACAGACAGGTGAAAAGAACTTTTGTTTTGAAGGAGATGAGGACCCTCTCACTACCGGAGAAAGGGAGGACCTCTGTTCCTAGAGATGAATATGCACCCACAGATGGGTAAAGAGAACTTTTGTTTCTGAACAGCTCATCCTTAAAATGGTACCCCATTAGCTAAAGAAATTAACCCTCGAAAGCAGTTGTGGGGAAAGCTGCAAGTTGAGGGAAGGGACTTTCACAGGCAAGGAGAAACCATCCCGGGCGGCTGCCTTGCTGTGACGCTGAGGCCACAAGAGAACTGTTTAACTGTTTTCGTGTGGAGATGTCTCCATAGCATGAGCAAGAGAGACTCCTCTCCCTAAGTGGACTGAGAAAGGTTACTTTAGAGATGGCAAACTGACTGAGGAAAAACCTTGAGGGTTGTTTTTTTTACGTTGTCGGTGGGAGGAGGGAGGAAGGTGGGGGGAGGAGAAGTGTTCTGAAGGTTTAGTCTAATTTTTTTTCCTGCCTTTTAGTTCTGTTAATAAACTTCTATATGCTTTTAAGGTTTAAGTTTTGTGCCTGCTTTGCTTTTCTCCTGGTTCTTATCTCACAGAAGGAAAATAAGTAAGTAATGGGCATTTTGAACCAAACCACTACAACACATTAAAACTAATTTCAAAGATCTCTTTGAACCCAGGAAATATTTAACAGCAGCAGTAGATATGCAACAAGAAGGTTAAGCCATTTAGTGTTTGTGACAATTGCACTTAGCTATTCTATCCAATGGCAAGAACATGTTTGCATTTATCAAGGGAACGGATTTAGTAAGAAACTACACACAGCAAGAAATAAATGAGAGATGCAGGGAAAACTCACTTTTTTGTGGCATCTGCTAGAGCTATTTTAGAACGGTGTCCCCCTGTGCTGCTCCACTGATGGGCTTGTGAGCATTGACTAAAATTAAAATCTGTTTTTCAGGCACTTGTAAATGGGCCACAAAAACTTAGCAAGTCTCAGGTTTTGTTTTGGTTCGGTTTTTTATATAGCCCCATAATTTTCTACATTCATTTAGAAAGTGTTTCAGCTTATGCATTGCAATGGCCCTTGTATCCTGGACCTGTTGTGAGAAAGGCTCTGCACTTCCCTCCTCCTCTGCCAAAGAAGTAATTCCTTATGTGACACCCTCGTCCCTCTTGCACATAGGGCCAGTTGCAGCAAGAGTTTGCCCTAAGGAGTATTCATTTCTCAAACAGGACTTCAGTATTAAATCCAAAATTTTTTGAGGACAAAGCAGGCTCTTTGTTCCCAACAGCTTTGGGCATACAATTTCTTAAAATATGTGTAAAAATTCTACTTCATCTTCTGCCTATGTACAGGAATCCCTTGCACAGAGAAGGCCAAATATTTATGCCTTTTTATATTTAGGGTTTTTTAATGAAATGTCCCATAAAGCAGAGTTTGCCTCTTTTCAAAGCAAGCTGTTCAACTCACCGTTTAATTACGTTTTGGCTCCCATTAGGATGTGGCAGTCTGACCAGACAGCCAGAAAAACATAAATGCAGAAATGGCTTTGAGCAAGATTGCAAGCCCTCTGCTCCCCTTGGCAAATCTGAGCTACTCACACAGGCACTGAAAGAACTGGGGCAGTATGAAAATATACTCAACTGTGAGAACAAAGGTTGTGTAAAGCCAGCCACAACTTCTAGAAAAATGCATATACCATCTCTCTTATCATGGTATTTATATATATTTTTTTTTCATGGGAGTTACATGCTACAGCAAGGTCTATGTTAACGCCAGAGACAAAGAGAGAAAAAAAGAAGCACTGGGAGCCTTAGAGAGAGAACTAAAATGGTATGTCTGAAATTTAAACTAATATGCTAATCTAAAAGCCTCCTTATTTCGTGACTGGGCTTGGAACACAGAAAGCAGAATATGCCATGATTTGAATAAGTTGCACTTGGCAATATGAAGGAGAACTGCTGAATCACTGACTTCTATTTCTGGAAATACTGATCCTGGCTATACCAACACATTAACTCTTCATGTCATCAGTCTCCACACAGTACTATCAAAAGTGTTTTTCTTCTTCCTCAACGGGATGATAAAGATAAATCCCACTCTTGTAGCTATGTAAGTGTTTCCATGAAAATGCACTGCTTACTTTTTGGTGGAAAAACTGTATCCGTATCATCAAAATGGTCATTGGATTAGGTAGAGGAAATTATTTGCATGCTGAAGAAAGAAAGTGCCAAACTGGAGAACAGAGCATCTGTTATGGAGAAGGCTATAATTATCTCATACATCTGAACACCACTGGGCATTGAAGTTACTCCAGCTATTTTGCCAGATACTCTGTGTTCAGGGCTCTTACTTGACACCAGCTGGAAATAATCAAGAGCTTGAGAGGTCTGTCAGTATAGAACCTACACACTTCGAAGGGCACTACTTTTGATGTCATATGCCAAGTCTTCTTGCTCTAATGGGATGAAAATCCGAACTATTTTGCTGCCACTGTCTCATATTACAAAACACTGTAACATTGCTAATTGTAGGACTTGCAGGGTATCAACTACTTTTGTACCATCCATCGTGGAGTGTGTCACTGGTTAGGCATTTTAATGGACTCCTTGGCAGAAAGAAAGCAGAAAACGGCAAAATTGCCACTCTGCCACCTTAGCTCCACCCAGCAGAAAAAGCAAGTGGCTTCCCTCAACAGATGTACAGTAAGTGCTGTTGCAGGAGCTTTTCCCTGGGAATGCCAAGAGAAGAGTCGAGCCTGCTCCCTAACCTATGTGCAGGAGCTGGGCTTCTCTGTCTCTGCAGAGGCAACTCCCAGTCCCAGGCCCCACATTCAAATCTTCTCAATGAAAGCTTTTCACGGGTGCATTCTTTGCTATTTTGTTAGCTTATCGTGCTATTCTGATCCACTCACAGAGAAAATATCAACTGCAGCTGATCCCCAGCAAGACTTTTTAAAATATCCACCTCATGAGTGTCATCAGCAGATCACACAGGAAAATACGGGAAAGGGTTATAAAGCTGTTCTTCTTTCAGGACAACAAATAGCTACTGTTCTATTTTTTCACAAGTAATATGCATAATTGTTCACTTATGGCAGTGCAACTGAAAAAAAACCATAAAACACATCTTTCCCTGTTAATTCTCAGTCTTTGCCTGTGCTTCTGAAAAAGGGATCAAGGTAGAAAAGGAACGACAAAAACACAAACAGCAGCAAGAAGAAGAGCGTACAACAGTTTCCTTTGATTCTGGGAACACTAGAGGCTAAAAGAAACTCAGCTGCCTGGGTATCTCAAGGACAGATTCCCACGTGAGACTCCAGCCCGGCTGTGTCACAGACACTGACAGATGGGTTTCCCCAGCCTTGAACAACCTAATGGAGCTTTTAGCCAATTTGCATAGTGGCTGTCCCTGGGTGAAATGGGTATGTGTCAAGGACATTAAGCAGGCCAAGACAAAAGTGTAATAGCCTTGTATACAATATCACTTCTTACTGCTTGCTATTTTTAACCCCCCAGGGGGAGGAAAAAAGAAAAGAAGAGAAGAAGCCTCGCTGAAAGCTGGTTCTGAGGCAGCAAGTTCTTGCTTTTGGGAATGGGCTGAAGCAACAAGACACTGTTCTTGCAAAATGGAAGAACAAAAGCACTGTACAGACAATTACTAGCTAGTTTCTTTTCTTTTTTTAAAGCAAAACATGGTTGGAGTCTCTGTCTATACTAGTGATCTATTTTGATTCCAAACCTTCAAAGAGAAGCATGTGAAGCCAATTCCTGCACCTGAAACAGAGTCCAAAATAACACCATTAGAGCCCTATGCAGGTACAAGAGCCCAGCTGCTGCAGCTCTGTACAAGAGCTAAACCTAAGGCTAAGTGTTCTCAGGCCTAAGTCCAGATTTTCTTCCATATCTCCTAGCACCTCACACATGGCTGCTTCCTAACAAATTAACAAGAAGAATGAAAAAATTCAAATTGGACTCACAACAAAAATTTATAGCTTGATGTGAAATATAAGGTCAAGCCCTGAGGGTGGCTGAGTTACCTGCTGAGTTGCTGCAACCCAGGGAAAAGCACATGTAGTTCGTATTTGCTTGGCAATCACCCCAACCTCCTGGCTGAGATTCTGCTCTCAGTCACATTAGAATAACTCAGCTACCAAACAATAAGCTGTGATTGAAAAGTGGGGCTAAACTGCAACTTGTGCAAAAAGAGCCCCCTCATAGAATCACTGAAGTTTTGTTGCCTTGCCTTCTTCTACAGACTTGTTCCTTTCAGCTTGCGCAATGAAGGGTCTGCCAGTGCTTAAACTAATTCTTTAACATTTAGTAGAGATCAGATTAAAAATTAAGCATGCAGAGGCTTCCCTGAGGAAAGATTCAGCTCCGGCAACTAAACTCTTCACACAGCAGTATAAAACATACCCCTGAAAGTGTCAAAAAGTATCTCTGACAGCAACAAAAACCACACCAAAAAGGCTTAGGATTTAACCCAGTTGAGCCATACTACTTCAGCTCCAAGAGAATACATCCAATATGTGATGCTATGAAAAACTAGAGATCTTTGGCAAAGAAGTGTGTGCAGATTTGAGATCTGTTTATGGTCCTCCTGCTCATGGTGAGTGATTATCCATCCTGACAACACAGGAGGGACCAAGAAGGTAGGTCCTGGTTTTGAGTGCAGCTACCGCAGTGCTATTTCTGATTTTGTCGTTAGCTGGCTGCGTGATTTTGACTAAGCTGTCACTAGGGACTTCCATTTCTTCTAAGCGAAATGAGAACACTAACTTTATTTTAGGCGATTCTGAGGTCTTTGGATAGAAAAGCTCTAGAAATGAACATTATTTCTGTCAGCAATACTGTTCTACCACTTCCATGGTTATTCAAAATCAGAACCAACAGTAGTGCACAAAAGAGCTATCTAACAGCTATCTGCAAATCTAGGTTATGACAGAGGTCACCACTTGATGTGTTAAAAAGCTTCAGGATTTCCAGATGAGCATTTCAGTCATCATAGTATCTCAAGCCCAGTTCCGAAGTCCATTTAATTAAAGGGGATGGAGAGGGATAAACCCCAGAGGGTGTCTCTGCTTGGGTAATGCGTATACATCTGTTTGTTTAGCATTACAAAAAATGCTACGAGCTTAAGTGTAAATTATTTCAGCCTTTGGCACTATTCAATTATATATGCTAATTCTAGATGGAGTAGATTGTACTTGAAATAATGGGATTGCATATGAGCAAAGCCTTCTGTGGTGAAATTCTGTTGATACCCTCTCAAATCTTCTCTCTTGCTGAGAGCAACCCTTTCTCACAGCTGATTTTAATCTGCTGGACTTTTATTGTGAAGAGAGGATTCACTCTCGGTGTGACAAATAAGCATTTCAATTTAAACTCCTCATTCAGTTCAATTACATAGGAGCATGCATGTATCTACCCAGTAGCTAATGATAGGGAGTTGTAAATACTCTCACATCACTTGATTTTAAGACTTTCAATGTTATTAGAAATACGTTATCTACTGAAGCTGTAAATAATTTGATTTCTACAAATTGAGTGAAAATATTGTGAGCATTTAAAATAAATAAGTTCAATATTTTTTTAGCATGTTAACCAGTACAATATAGTATTTCATCCCTTTGTCATTTCACCTTTTATAGATATAGACTGGATGACCAGCAACAAGAAGGCCAGTATAACAGAACCAGAATAAGTAAGGCCAAGGCTTAGACAAAGTAAGGCTAAGCCTAATAGTAGAGATAAACTGCCTTTTGCACCTGAGTTGGTTGCTCTGCAGTAGCAAGCACAGACCCAGCAGCTCATTCACAGTGAGCTGAATTAATTTAAGGTTGCATTATGCCAGGTAGGCAGTTCCTTAGACAATTTAAAAAAGCATAGAGTATAAAAAACCCAAGAACTTTATATGCAGCAACCTGCTGCATATGAATGCTGAATACCCAATGTCTAAAAATCTAGAGCCTATGTAGAAACCTATCTTCCTAATGGAAACATCAGAATAACTCTCAAAAATATCAGTATCATAAGGGACATTTAAACAAGGGAGATTTTTTGTTTCTTCTATACCTGTCCTGGAACTAGAAAAAATTAAAATCATATCAGAAAAAAATTATTCGGGGCTTGACTTTGGTGGCCTTTTCTTGGTTTTGGGTTGGGGGAGCAGGAGGGGGAGAAGAGGGGGTTGGGTAGTTTTGGTTTTAACCAAAAAAAAAAAAAATTAACTCGATTGCATTTACTTGATAAGACAGATACCCATCAAATAATTTTGGAAGAGCAGAGACTGTAAAAGTGAAAAAAAGTTATCATTATTATTAACAGTACTTCCTTCACTAAAGAAGGTTTAAGAGTTCTATATATACAGCAGCAGTCTGAAATGCTGACCTCTAGATCTTGGGTTCACACCTCAACCCAACAAGGCAGATTCAAGATTTACAGCTTAGTGACAAGTCTGCCAATTCATCACCACTAAACCATCTTGAGCCCTCTTTGGAAGTGGCACGGGTCAAAAGAGGAAACCACCAGCTACTGAAGAAATCCTTTCTCAAATAAATTCATTCCACAAGTAGCCAGCCTGGCTACTCACATACCCTACCCCAAACTCTTCACCAAAATCTGTGCTGCAGTGGGGCCATACACATCCTGACTTTTCCACTTACCTTCCAAAACCACAAGCATAAATTTTAAAAAGCATTACCAAACTTTAGGAAGAGTTGATAGAAAGAGTCAAGAAGATAATAAAATATAACCACACAAAGTTCCAGAGCTTCTGATGGTTGAGTTTTCTCTAAAGCCAAGAGTGGCTGTCCTGTCTTATTACCTTACAGTCTGCAGAGGCACAGTGGTTAGATATCTTTAAGTCGAAGAGTAGATGAAAGAGAAAATTTACTTCTATCAATCTTTAAAAGGAAACTACAAAATAATTTAACAGCTTGTGGAAACATCCAAAGAGAGGATTTTTGTGGCACTAATGTTCTGGTAAAGAAAAATGAAGCAATTTGGGCTAGTTTGACCAGGAAATACATATCCATATCTATACACCTTCAGTATGCCTACCCGCATAGGTATTTTATCAAATAAACTCACAGTTCAGTTTAAGAGTGACTTACTTTACCTTGGTTTAAATCTCTGTCCTAATTAATTTAAACCAAACTGTTATAAAGCCAACAGAATGTGGACTTAGGCTTATGCATAGAGTCTTTTGCATCAGTTTAACTACATCAGTTTGAAATTACACTGTAAGTTGGACTAGTGTCATTCTGCATAAGCTTAGCCCTTGCAGCATCAGACAGCTAAACCCCATTGAAATGCTGTGACATTCTTGTGCTTAATTCCCTCAAATTCCGTAGGAAATCCTAGCCTAAACTGTGAGCAGGAAGCAATCATACTGAAACCCCTCAGAGATGAAGTGAGCAGCTCACATCTCTACCAGAGCTATTGCTCTTTTCTTACCACCCCCTGCGTAATAGAATTCTTTAACCACATGCTTAATATTTTGCAGAGGAGCGGTAAGGGTTACTCAGGTGTTTATGGACAAGTTGTGCTAAATTCTTTGCTGGGAACCTCAGAAATTACAGGTTTGGTTACTTCTGCATCAGGTACCGTATCTCTGCTCCTCAAAATTCGCCACCTAAGAGCACTAAGGCTTTAGTCAGGATTGGTGGGTTGGGGACCAGCTTGCTAGGTCATCTTCCTATCCAGTGCCCACTGAGAAATACAATGGGGAGGGCTGGAGTTCTGCCTGGCTCATCCGCCCCCAGAAAACTGCCCCAAGAGCAACTGAAGTGCCACTGAACAGCCTGACCAAAGAGAGCCTCCTAGGTTGCCGCTCCATCACTGCAGATGCCCTAAGGCAGCTGCAA
>VXAD01001941.1:1926800-1990136 GCA_013399195.1 Dicrurus megarhynchus | reverse complement strand
AAAAAAAAAAAAAAAAAAAAAAAAAAAAGAAGTGCCTGATGGCTGTTAGCATGTAATTTTGCATACCTCATGGCCGCTATTTCAGAAACAGTTTTCAGATGAGTAATTTGGCGAGATTCACTGTTTGCAAACTGCATACTTGGTCTAAAGAGCACTTACAGTGATGTCTACTGCACCAATGTTCAGGCCACAGATCTCTGTTTACCCTGCTTTTCAGACCACCCAATCTGCCTGCTTCCTCACAGTGTTGATTATTACTTAATGTTGTAAAACTTCAACTAATGGCTCTTCTGATACAAGGACTTTTTTGGGTTTAGTTTGGTTTGGTTTTTTTGGGGGGGTTGGGTTTGTTTTTTTGGGTTTTTTGGGGGTTTTTTGGTTTTTTCTTTTTTAGAAATAGAGGGGGGGGAAATAATAATGTTAAAAGAAGCAAAGCCTAAACTAGAAAAGTTCATGTCCTGTCATTCACCATCTAGGAGAGCAGCGAGGAGCAGTGGGATACAAAAAGACAAGTTCTCTCACTGGCAGGTCTCCACCAGCCTTTACAATTAACAAGCTAGCTCATTGTCTGGGTTGTTATCTAAATTATAGTCTAGGCATTTTCTGCTAACATATTTTCTGACTTTTTAAACACTATACTGTACAGTACCTAGTACAAAGGCGTCTTTCTCTAATTCTATTTAAACCTCTATTTTCCTGTTTTAAAAATTAACTACCGTAACCATAGCCCTAAGGAAAGAAAAGGAGAAGGGGAAAAAGGAAGAGAATGTACTTTTAGAAAGGAGGGAAGGGAGTTCAGGTGTTGGAGTCTTCTTTGAGGCAGAGGCAATAAAAACTCACGACTTAAAAAGACTTAATATCCATTTTTGGTCCCATCACGTTTGTTTTATCAGAATTCATCAACAGCATGGCAACTGACAGGAGGAACAAGATCAGTCCTTTCTTATGACGTTTCCAAACCACTGAGCATATCTTAATTTTCTTGTCTTCTTTTTTTTTGTTTTTATATCTAATTCCAGTAGAAAGAAAATTATTATTAAAAATAAATTTTTAAAAAGGGATAGTATAGCAGGGCATACAATATAATAAGTGTTAAGTATCATTGCAAAAATATGTTCCATTATATTTATTTTAGTTATAGCACATAAAAGATAAAATACACAAAACTTGGGAAACATATACTAGGCATTTCACTAAAACTCATAAACAGGGATCTTTGGACCAGTCCTCCCAATAACAAGCACTTTTTCTGCTTTTACTTAACTTTTGTTTCTTGAGATTCCCCTCCCAAGTCCTCCTTTGTATGTGTAAATCTTGCATATATAGGCAGGCATGCTTTTATGCTTTTCAACCATTATTTTTTATTTCAGATACTGGAACTTCTTTTAAAACATGTAACCACAACTACACATATTCCATACTCTTCTTTTGGCCAACAGGAAAAAGGAAGAGGGAAAAATGGAACCCGCTTCATTAGTTTATTTTTCATTTTGCATTTGTGGAGTCTGTGAAACTAATATTTCACTCCAAGTTAAGAAAACATTGTTTTCTTCCATTCCAGGAAACAGAAAAGCAGCAAGACTTTTTTCACCATGTATGTCATCATCAGCAATATTACTTATGTGACTGAAGGCAATGCAAAAGCAAAAAAGAGTTTGCCATAACTTTTAATGGTGAAGTTATAAGACAGCACATCAGTAAATCTATTAAAATATCAGCAATAATTACAAACCATTGAACAACTATAAACAAGATTTCCATAATAGCTTTTTTGTTTGGTTTTCAGCGCAGAGTTTCACTGGTGCCACTTGCCAAATCTGGCTGACATTATTTAAACTGGAGAGCAACAAAAATAAAGCTTCTTTTTTTGACCAAGAAAGATTACAGATATGAGAAATTTCTCAAAATTTACTTTACCCTTTTACTGAATGGTGGTCCTGACACACTAAATCATTACACTGTGGGAAAACACACTGAATGCTGAAAACCTCCTTTGGAAGATATCTACCAGAATTTGCTTTCAATTAAAATATGTGCTACTTGAAATTCTGGAGATTAATTCAGATGATTCAATACACCAGTAAAGAACATGGATTTGGTTTCACAGAATTCTTTACATTTCACATGGGATGTGTTGCTGTAACAATGGTCTTCCCTCTATAGGTGCAGACTTAATTTAACATGACCATGCATTGGGCCATTTTCCTCGCACAGACTTCACTGAGACATCGGTAATGTAAGATAAGAAGTTAAGACAAACCCTCTCACTGCTGAATGTATTCTGGTGGTTATTATTTTTGAAAATTGTTTCATCCTCACCTTTCCCAAGCAGTATTTATTGCTAAGACACGTTACCATCCCCTTGGTTATGATTCTCTGCAGCCGGACAGTACAGGTGCCTCACAGCAAACCCTAAGCATCAGCAGCAAGCTGACACCAGTGAGGTATAAATTGCAGCAACTTTTAGTCTCTCCATCTGGCACCTGGAACAAAACCAGTCCTCTCATGGAAAGCTGTCATTGGTGTCAAGCTAAATCTGACCCATCCTTTCAGCTCAATACCAGCAAAAGCATAGAGCTGCTTTGGGATCAATAACTTAAAAAGCTGTTTGCTCTGATTTGTAATCCAAACAAGTATGTGGGAGACAAAGAACTGGAGGATTGAGCCCAAAGTCATTACTTCTGACTTTATACTTCCAGAAATATGCCTTAGCCATACATTTTACCAATTAACCTTAAAAATATCCGCATTTTGAAGGTTAAACATATATAAATTGTAAACAGAGCACAGCATAGACTTAACACAGAGTTTTGAACATGAAGCATTAATATTTATTCAAAGTGTTAAGGCTTTTATGTGAAAAAAATAATACCTTTTCTTAGTTGAAACATGTTTAAAGGTTCATCTTCTCTGAGGAAAGCATCAAAATGCAGTGTGACAGAAAAAAATCCAGCACATACCATGTCCCATATTCACACATAAAAAGATATTTTCAACCTTTCAATTCAAAGACCAGCAATAAAAAAATCCCTCTCATATCCTTAGGATGCTAAATAATCATTTCATCCATGTTTCAGTATTGACTTACAAAGACATGACTTGCCTTTGCTCTGTAGTTTTTATATACAAACGAACTGAGGACAACTCATTGCTACGGAAGTCAGTGGGATTGTCAGCTTCTTTACCAAAAAAAAAAAAAACAGTCATCTAGCTGCAGCTGGCTCACAGCTCTGGAAAAATATTAAAGATGACAGAAAGAGCATGATGTTTTGGCTCTTCTGCAGCCATTATGATATTGAGCAATATACTGAAAAGAGCTATTGCAGTAAAGTGCTGCAAGACAACCTCCTTGCTGAATAAAGGTCATGCAAGGACTCCCTTGAATACTCTGAGCTGTATTGCTACATCTGCATCTTCCAAGTTATAATTTTTATGCATCTTTCCACCATGAATTTTGGGCTCTTCACATACCGACAGAAATTCTGTGTTGGTGATTAAGATCTTCCAATTCCAAACATCACCAAAAACCTAAATTATTTGTTTCATTTTTACCATCGAAACCATATTAGCTGTTTGGCTCAAAATATCTTGAAGAGCTTTTCATGATCCCTACCACAGTGAGGAGAGACAGAGGTGTCATTCTTGCCTTGAGATGAGAGGATACTGCTCTTCTCCAGCGAGTGTGCTGGTTATCAGAAACATCTTTACCCACCTGTCCCCACCGCAGCAGTCAGTGGCAGTGGCCAGACATCAGAAAGAGCCTTGCAAGGACACCCACCCTGCCCATCTGACCGGTGCTGACAGCCACCCAGCACCTGCCTGGTCCATGTGCTGCTGCCCAGTACCCAACACCCATCACTAGCCTGGGACTCAAGGAGGTTTCCCTCTACTCTGTTTTATTTCCAATATGTTATGTTATGGTGCTTTATATATGAATACAATGCATACATTATACAGATCATGTATATTTGTGCCTACATAATGTATACAATGTATATATATATACACATAGTAGTGAACATCCATCAGCAAAACACCTCTTTTATATTACAAGCAAGGATTGCATTGGTCACACTAATAGCTGACATGGTAAAACAATTTTACAATTTGTACTCTCTCCCATATTTTATATTTTCAGAAGGGGAAAGCAAAGAAGAGACTGAAATGTCTCCCTCCAGTTACTCAGACCACAGAATCAACGTAATTCTGCTGTCTTCATTACATTATTTTTCCCCAGAAACCATAATACTCCAAAAAGATTAAATTAAATAATACTCTAAAAAAAAAAAAAAATCAAGCAGTTTCTTAATTTCATTTCAATACCATTTTGTTCTTCCAACAGCCTCTCAGATGTGCAGGAAATGGCTTAATGATGTGCCTTTATTAAAGGGAAGTGCTGAGGTATCTCTGTAGGTTGCTCCCATCCCCCAAAAGTTTGCACAGCAACCACTCTGAGAATACATATCTGCCAGCAAAAAATGTCTTCACCAGAGCCTCCTTTTATCATAGAAGCTGCAACAAAAACAGCACTTAAAGGACATAATCATCTCTACTCACAGTACCTCCTGAACTGTAAACACAGTTTAAAAACTGCACGCCATGGAGCTCAGGCGTGTTATCTAATCCTTTAGAAACTCTATCCTACTACAAACACAGGGAGCAGCAATGCCAGCCACGCCATGTGCTTCCACTTACTGACCCACTCCCTTTCCACAAGCACAGGCACACCATCCCTCAGCCCTCGCCGCCCAGCACAGAAATGCTAACACAGCTCTCATGGCCAAAAGACTCGGGGGCCTCACCTGGGAAGCAAATCCTGCCCTGCCTGTCGCCCTCCTAACATCCCCAGACACAGAAATAAGTGCTACTATGCATTATATATGCTGTTGTCTAGAGTATTCCCTCACCCTTGCCTGCTCCCCTCCAGTACTACAGCTGAAAAACAGAAAGGAGGGAGTGGGGTTTTTTAGTGCAGTGTCTGGGGCTGCTGAGCTTGCTCTGGCTGGTGGCCTGTTTGAAATATTACTTACCTGAGCAAGTGTTGCAACACTCTCGTCACACTTATTTTGTTAGTAAAGCAGCCAAACAGCTCGGGTGACTTTGCCTTGCAGGGCAGCACTGCAACAGTAAGGGCTTTGACAGCCAGACCTGTCATAACAAGGAGGAAACAGCTTTTTTTCTTTTCTTTTCCTTTTTTTTTATTATTTTTTCTTTTTTAATCTTCATTTACTCTGAAC
Source organism: Dicrurus megarhynchus (assembly GCA_013399195.1). Lineage (NCBI taxonomy): Eukaryota > Metazoa > Chordata > Aves > Passeriformes > Dicruridae > Dicrurus > Dicrurus megarhynchus. The sequence continues at coordinate 1,984,899 of VXAD01001941.1, read as the reverse complement.
AAGGTAATTTGATCTAGCTATTTCTAGCCATTCTTTTATTTTCTTGCTAATCGGGCTGAAAACTCCTGACAACATATGTGAGCACAAGCCTCACTCAAAGTGGCCTTGGGAGCAGCAAGGAATGCTTGGTATCTGTTTCAGAGCTTAGTGTGGCTGGGGCAGGAGCAGCCCTTCACAGACCATCCTTCCAGTGACCATCATGGAGCCAGAGTCTCATTCATAGCACCAACACTATCATAACTTGCAATGGAATACTACTTCTCCACAATAAAAACAAACAGTAACTGGTAGGTGAATAATTCTGGGCAAGACAAGATAACAACTGAAGGGCGTGAGCTTGGCCCCATGCCCCAAATTGTGCCAGATCAAACTGTGCCTGAAAAAACTCTCTTTTTTGTAAATCCTAGTGCTGTGAAAAGTTGATGGTTTTTCTGAAGGGTAAGCAGAGCTGGATTTTTTCTGCCATCATACTTGCAATACAACTTAGAAGCAGTAGGTTCACTAAGGACCATATGACATTTTGTAAAAGCTGTTGCCCATTTCTGCCTCTGTTAGTCTCTGTCCCAACACTCTACATCGCATTTGAAGTGCTGAACCAGAGAGCCTTTAAGTCCTAACTTGCACTGATTTTTAAAATCTGCCCACAGAGAAAGAGGAATCCTCCTCTATAGATCAGTTTACATGACCATCATGGCACTAAGGTCACAGACACAGGAACAACCTTCTGCCATGCAGTTACTCTGTAGGACCTGAATGAGCTCTCCCAGTGAAATCAGGTTTGCCATTGGGAACATATGGGACCCTGCTTTGGATGACCTGAGACTCAAACTGTATTTCAAAATCACACATAGAAGAGATGAACATTCAAAGGTTTATCATTTACCTCTTCTATTTCTTAGACAACAGCGGTTTAAAAAAAATTAAATGTATCTTTGCTAAGGGTCAGCCATACTGCAGATGACCACTTAGACTGAGGTCAAACAGCACTGATCAGCTTCATCCAGCTGCTCTCGTATCACAGATCATGTACTCACCAAGCACAACTTCAATACCAAATCATTCTTCATACAACTACTTCAATGATCCCTATAAAGTTTACAAGAACTCAGAGATAAAAATCAACATCTATAAAGGTATGAAAACTAGAGTAGAAGATAATGTATTCCCGTGCCCAAAATTGTACATTCTAGGACAATTCTTATATTGTGCCCAGATTAATTACTTGCTCCAGTACAGGACAATTTTTACAGGATTAGCATATATTGGTCTAGCAAAGGGCTGTGAAAATTTTTGCTTGCTTCAGGCTGAACATGACTTCCAAACACCACTGAAAGCCACACACTAAGCTAGACCTTAGCAGCACCCACACAGAGATGTAAGTCATGTTGCATTAGACCCTACGAAGTGAAATTACAGCCCACATCCAACACACAGATTGTGTCCTAGCAGGCCAGATGTTGCATGCATGATTAACTACCAGCCTTCCAGGGGAATGCAACGAGCATACTTGTACATGTCCTCTACTCAGGCTGTCCCTGAAAACCGTTTTTTCTTTTTTTTTATCTTGTGAAACAGAGTTATGCTGCATTTCAAACAGATTTTAGGTGCTGTTTGATTCCCATTGACATGACTGATGGATAGACTGATCCACAGCAAGGAAAGGCAGTACCAGCTCACAGGGAGCAGCAGCTGCCCTGCAAGTCCCCCCTCTGGAGCTTTGTTGGGAACTATGCACTGCTGTGCACCCAATATCCACTCACAGGGTCAGTCAAAACTACATCATGACCTGAAGCAAGGATTAATCACAACAGGGAAAAGATACCTGTCCAAAGGCACTGCTGCATTCTCTACCTAGAGGGAGACATCGCAATAGATTCTAATGTAAGAGATGGGGATGGAGAGCCAAGCGAACAAAAAGGGGAGGATTTTCCACCAAAAAAACTGTGTTGGGGGTCTGGAGTATGAAACATACTGGGCAAGGAAGAATGAGTAAATCTTCACTGGCTTTCACACTTGAGGCACTCAAAATTAAGAATGCAAAGATGCTAATCTGACTTTCAAGCTTTTTTGAAATTTATTTTTGTTTTATTCTTTTTGTGTAGAAAAAAAGAAGTTTAGACAGCACATGTTTAAAAATGAAGCACGGAGTTCTTAAAAGGTTTCAATGACACGGGGTATGAGCAAAGACCTTACAAATCACACCTGCCTGAAAACTAACAAAGACCTTAGAGAAAACTAATTCACATTTTGTAAGATGGTGTGAAATAGTCTATCTGTGTTTTTTTTATTAGCATCAAGCAGCTGACACTACCATGAACACTGCAATGCAAAGGTATCGTGAATCTGTACCATTCATAAGTGTTTCTGTTGTACAGCTGAGAACTTAAAAGAGCATCAGGGGGAGGAGGAGATTTTTCTGCTTCCTAATTAGCTGTCAAGTGACACAGTTCTCCTTATTGTCTGCAACAGCATTTTGGGAAATGGTTCCTCAGTACATTAGGTCACACAACCCATGCAAAGCTAAATGCACAGTTATTACCACAGGATGTGAAGGTTTTAGTTTGCTGGTTTTCACCCAGACTACTTATTCTGCTCTTGTTTGCCAGCTACCCTCAACTTCCTCCACATCTCACTCCTTGTTGGTCCATCCCCCCGCTTCACCCCCAGTACAAATAATGTTGACTTTTTTTAAACTCTCAATCTACATTGGACAAAGCATTTGTTTAACTGTTTGTCCAATAGTTCTCCACTGTCATTTTGCAGATGTTCCACCAAATTCATTAAAATTTTAAAACTTGCCACCAACACACGGAAAATTTTTTATCAGCACATACTTCAAATGTTAGGCAGGACATCTAAGAAACTACTAGACTAACATTAAATTTTGCTTCCTTGAGGGAAAAAAAAAAAGGCAAAAACCTGTGTTTCTACCTCCCTCCAGACATCAGGGTAATACCCATATCTTTTTTGGTTACTTTACTTAGTTCTAAGCTATTGTTGGAAACTGATGCTTAAACTTCTTTAAAAATCATTAAACCTGTTCTGCTCCCATTTGTGCAATTTCTTAGACTAAATTTATCAAAACTAGCTGCACTAGTAGGTCACTGAAAAATAAGCCTCTAACTAGGAGCTTTCTGCACTACTCAGTAAAGGAATACCTCAAACTGGTTTCTCATGAGCTCACAAGAATGCAACTCAGATGCTCACCACTAGCTGAGCGGTGTCATAAACCCTTTCAGCTCCTCCCTTGCATTTTGTGTTCATTTATACTCCTGGATGAGTTTTGATTATAGCTCAGCCCATGTTAGACAAAGTAATTAACCATAAGTGTATTCATTACAGGCATGCACCCATAAACTGCAATATGAACATCAACTGTGCTTCCCTAAGTGACAGGGAGTCCCTCAAGGCTCAATTACTTGCCACTTTTTGCTCCATTTCAGATGTTAGCAGCCCTACTCTTCTAAATGGGTAATAACCACCGATAACCGTTTACAAGCACCAATTAAGAGTTTTAAACCGATACCAATGACTTCTCTCAAAACTGGGACCAAGCTTTACTTATTTTTCCCAATTTCCTAGATAATTATCTCAGTGTGATCCATTTCCCACATACTTTACTGAATCCCTATTTTTCACAACGTACACCTAGATGTTTATTGAAAATCCCTGGCCTGTAACAGGGAAGCTGAAGGTATTGATACATTGGATGAATTTTTCTCTATAGGGTAGATCCAAGAATGGTGATTAACTTTGGATGAGACCACGTTAGTTCAGAATGCCTGCTTATATCCAAGTACAACAGACAAATCAGGCTGAATAAGCTGTCAGAGCCCCACCTTTTCTGAAACCAACTTCTACCCCTTTTTTATATTTGAGCTTAGCGTGCCAACATAATTCTAGGAGATGCTGGAAGAAATCAGTATCACATAATGATTGATCATGCGTTAATTAACCGTCTATCGCACATTCCCATGACCACGCTTGCGTGGCTTCCCTGCTCCTACGCTCAGCTCTTAGCTGCACACACACCCATCTGAGACAGGAAACAACAAAGAACACCCCAAATGTAACCGGACCTGTCCCAGCACACTCAGAAACTGATTAGCCAAACCAGAGCCTGATAACACAGGCTCTGGATATTGACAAACCCTCCAGATGTCTGACAGCCGGCAAAAAGGGAAACTCAGAAAACTTCCAGCAGAGGCATCTGAGCTGATCACAGCAATGAGCCTCATTTCACACCACAGCAAGAGCAAGCAGAAGACACAGAGCTCTCAGCACAGAGACCAGCAGAATTACCCTGAGTGATAAAATACAATGTCAGGTGTTTCAAAGTCTTTATGAACACCCTTTAAAAATATTTCCTTTGTTATGTAGAATTTTTTTTTTCCTCTATCCTTTTACCCTGGAGAGCATGGCACTTTGCATTCTACTTTATTCATTAATTAATGATGGTTTGACTCTCATAATTTCTGTTAACTAGTTCTATAAACCAAGCAACTATTTCCATGGATTTAAAGAAAGTAGTGGGTAGGTGCTCTAGGGAGTCATTTAAAGATAGTGCAAACGTTCCATGTGTTAAAAGTGAATAATGTACCCTGTTTACATTCCTTTTATTTAGCATTCATTATAGAATGAATAAATAAATGAATTTATTTATTCATTCTAGAATGAATTTAGGATTCATTCTAGAAGGAAAACCCTACTCTTCAAACTTTTTTAACTGATGTTTTTTTAAAACCTTTTGTACCACCCGCATCTCTCCTTCCCAAGGTTACGCAGCTTGTGGCAAAGCATACATATGGAAGCAGAGTAAGAACTGTCCTTTCACAGTTATTATCCTGAAACCTAGTCAAATGCCAGACCCAAGAAAAAATAAAATGAAATAATCTATACTTTTAATTGCATGTTCAACTCAATTTTCTCTTTTGTGTTTTTTTATTGTTTTGGGGATTTTTTCCTTTTTAAATCAAGTTCTCTATTTGAAAAGAACAAAAAAAAAAAAGCCCAAACAAAACAAAACAACCCACAATATAAAACAATACAGAGGTTAGAGACAGTGCCTGGTGGGGTTTTTTTCCTATGATACTTATATACACTAGTCAGAGCAGGAGACAGAGAAATAAGAGAGTATAATAGATTTGTCTTTCTTCAGAGTCACATGAAGATGTACTTGGATGAGGCTAAGGGAAAAAAGGAATAGAAGTGATGTCTTTTTTACAGTGCAAACTTTCAAATGCATACTACATTAAAATCAAATATCTAAACATAGCATCTGTAGTAGTCAACAAAAAAACCACAGATCCAGCTAACAAGATTGTTATTGCCGTGATCTCTGATGCTGAGCTTGTGCTGCCTTGAAAACAATGAAAATTAAGACTCATAAGCAGCAGCAGTCAAACTGCTCAAGAATGTTGATACCTCTCTCTCAGAGTGCCATCGGCTCCTGACAGCCAGACTCAGACAGGCAAGGTAAAACGTTTCAATCTGTGCATCCCTCTGGTCTGTCTGCAGTGCAATGTACAACTTCAAACAGCCCTCAGTAAACAGTCTTCTCATCACTCCAGCCTGGGCTGAATTTTAATCAGGGTCCTTTAAATGCCATTGAGCAAATCCATATACTATGGATTGCTTCTTGCATGCCTCCGGCCAACCACTATTTGGAGGGTCATTTATTATTTTTAGAAAACCAAAACAATCCAAAGTTACGGTACAAATCACAGCACATCTCGAAGCAGAGTGCAGTTATTTGTGGACATTTCATGTTGCATGTAAATGAAGCTTTTAATTATTCCTTTAACATGACATAGGGGATGCATCCATCTGTTAGTCACATGAGAAGAGGAGCTAGGTTTATCTCACGATAAAACAGCAGTTAAGTTTTCAGGCCACTCAAATGTAAAACTTGGATTCTAAAATTCACATAAAAGCAAGCAAAAGACAGAAATATGGGAAGAGCTCCCAACCATAATAGTAGCAATAAAGAGTCTACAATTCAGAAGGGATGCTATGTATGACGAAAACACTAAGCCTACTCAAAAACCACTTTTTTTTTTTTTTTTTGCAAATCTGTCCCAGGGAAGGTTAGGCTCTGTGCATCAATTATCAAACAGGAGTATGCCCCCAGTAGAACTACAAGCTCAGCAAAAACTCATTAGAAAGTGCGTGTGTGTGTGCAGGGGAGAAGCGTGGTCATTATTTGACTGCTCTGTTCTGCAAAGAACTGTATTAGGGACATGTAAGCCAGCAGAGTGCTGACTGCTACAGTTCTTTCTATCTCCCATAGATAAGTCAATTAATCAAACTTTGCTTACTACCTGTCAAAAGCCTGTCTCTGTCCTCTTGTTGAAATACAGAAAGAATGCAGGGGCACTTCCTCCGCCTGCAGGTTCTCTCTTGCTTAAGGAGTGGTTCCAGTCATTTTGAGAAAACATTATTTCATGCTGTTAAACAGCTTTAGGAAAATCTTTTCTTTGTCTTTCTTGCAAACAGAGCAGCTGACAAGCAGGGAGTGAAGACTTTCAGCTGAAGAGAGGAGTGGCATTTAGCACAGCATCTGAGTGCAGCCTTTAAAGCCACGGTAGTGCTTCTGACACCTTCCTCCTGGTCCAGGGCTTGGTTTGGGCCAAGCACCAAAGTGGGCATCATTCCCTGGCTTCACAACTGTCCATTCAAGTTTGAATTTCCAACTGGATGGGCAGTCTCAAGCCTAGCAACCCACACAGTTCTGCTGGCTCAGAGGAGGATAACAAAAGCAGGTCTTTCAAGAAATGCATGTCTGGGAGAAAAATTTCCTTTACCTCTATGTCAGGCCACCATGATACCATCAGGGCAGCAATGTGAGATGAGATAATGTTTCTCTTCTCTTACAATTACAGGCATTACTTCCATTATGGGAAATGTTTGAGTATATTCTTAATTGAAGACTCAACATTCTTTAAGAAATTATGTCATGTCCTCTTCACAGGAACAGGGAAAAAAAGGAGGAGGAATTTTCCCTTACACCTTGAAAACCTGAGAAGCTGGATTTGTACACATCTGGAATTCAGGCAATGTACAAATAGTCTCTATAGCTCTTGGAAGGCATCTTAAAAGAGGGGAGTTTCCCTACAACTTTGTGGAAGAAAAATAGAGTGCCATGGAGGCTGTTTTCCTCCAGATTTGAGGAAGATGTGAAAAAAGGCTACATATATAAATCCTGAAAGATCTATGCCAGAGAGAACAAATGCAGGATAAGGACCTTATTGCTGTTGCTCACCCAGGCCAAAATGAGCCCAGGAATCTGGGCAGTCACCATATGGTGAATTGAGAGTCCACCAAAGCAGATGGAAACACTACCACTTGTCACCCATTTGTTCTGTCCACTTCTGGCCTGTGACTGACTAGCTTCTTCAGTACTTACATAGTAGATATTTCTTTCACACTATTGCTTGATGAAATGCTAAAAATGACCAGTTGTTGAATACAGCCAATTCCCAGAATACACTTACTTTGGATTAGTTTCTGAACTAGGTTCAGACTAAGCATTTTTAGGTCTATTTTTATTTGTATTTAAATAGATGCTTCAGTGTTTTTAGCTGTTTGAGCAGCAGCTGTTGCCACAGACTACTTTGTGGCAGCACGAGCAAGAGTTGGATTCAATGTTATTATTTGGAAAATATTTGAATTTTTTTCCCTCTTAAAACTGTCCTGCATATTGATTTGTTTCTAATGGTTTCTGCAGTTTCTGTAAGATAAAAGAAAGTGTTCTTGACTAAGTTCCCCAACCCAAGCATAGTGAGAGGCCACAATTACAACGTGAAAATATAATTCTGGCTATGGTTGAAGCCAATAAGACAAATTTAATTCCTGTTAAAAATGTATCCCTTCCTAATTTTTGTTTGTCAGACTTTCTGACTTAACTACATTTTTAGGCAATCACAGCCTAAGGTACCAACTAAGAACTAAAATTCTAATTAGAGGATCCAGCATCCTCCATAATCATAACCTCCAGACATTTAAAAAATGCCGCTCATGATCAAGCAAGAAACTCTAGTGTTTCCACTCCCTAGCTTTTAAGCAGCATCTTTCAACTCATAACAATCAATTTCATTAATTGAATTCTCCCACTCTGAAAAAACTCGGAATTTTGGAAATGGAAAAAATTGCAACTTTTGCCTAAATACAAATATGTTTTTCTCTCTAGTGAAGCCAAAGTAATTTTAGTGAAATTTATGAGGGAGCATTCCACATCAATTAGTCAAGGTATATAGAGAATTCTTAACTGGAAGATAAAGATTACAGCCCCCTTGCAAACCTCTCTCCAACTCTTCTACTATTTTCCTCACGTATTTGTTTTCCTTCCCACATATTGTGCTCCTCCCCTTTGCTCACATGCATGGCACTGGTGAGTATGCTGACATGCATTAAGTAGTGCAGAACAGCTAAAGGTAAAATGCTTCAGGGCAAGTAGGTAATTCTAGTGGTTCAAGAGACAGTTTTTGACAAAACATGAAGTATATTCTTTGGTTCTGGCCCACTTCACTGACTGGCTGACAAGTACCTTGAAACATCCAAGCAAACACTCTCATTAAATGAAGCAATTTAACGCAAGCAAGATGGTTTTGGGAAACAAAAAATTGATACTAAAAGGCAATGTTAGCCTTTCTTATAAAATTGAGTCTGCAGATTTGTGCAGGCACTACTCTTACAGACTTTTCCATGAAAGAGTTGTTTTCATTGGCCCCTTGATTTTTGGATTCTTGGAGTTATTCTTCTAAGCCATGTTGCTCCAGTTGCAAAACCTGATGAAGTTCATTTGTCATCCTGATTACACAACATATTCAATGAGTCCATTTTACAATAGAATATCGACTAAAATATTAATAGAAAGTGTTTACAGGAACCAATCCAAAATAGCAACATGCACTCTGCTATTAGCAGTGTAGTTTCCACCATTAAATAGTCTAAACCAGCTTAATTAGATTTTAGCAGCCTGGAAGTCAAGAAAGGAAAAGAACTTTTCAAAGCATTAACATCTCAAGTTCTGCAGCATGTTTCAGGAGCCAGCATGGCCCAGTGACTTGTTATGCATGTAAAACATTGCAGAAGATCACCAGTCATTTCCAAAGTCCCGTTTCTTTAGCCCTTGAGTTGAAAATTAGAACATGGCATATACGGAATTTTCACCTGAAGTTTAAAATGCCTGTATACATAGAAGTTTAATTTATTATTCTAATGACTTTCACAGCTTGAGATTCTCACTGGGAGACATGCCTGTATGCATTTAATAAGGCTGCAGAGATTGGGACTATTCCTGAAGGACTTTCAGAATCATTTCCAAAGCATCTTTTTATAGCTAGCAAAGTATAAATTATGTAAAAAGGCAATTAGATAGATACCATCAAATCTATTTGACTGTTAACCCCTCTTTGTTAGATTAATCTATAAACCTGAAAAGAATCCACTTTTAGCATTCCAAGACCATGCTCACATATTTAGATGTGAAGATGTAATCATTCAAATAACTGCAGCAGGGGGGCAGGGGAGGGAGGGAGGGAGAGGCAGGAAGTCTTCATGTTCTTCTCCTTTTCTCTCGAGACCTAAACAGCACGTTCATGACAAATATGCTATCCTATTACATCTATGTTGGTAGCTCACAAACATAATTAATGGTCCCAGAATTAGATTTTTAGAGATCTAGTAGAGATCTGATACACACATGTATAAAAAAGATCGTTATATCTGCTTTTCTTACTGATGAAATCCTAGTTCTTTGGGGAGGTGAGAATTGAGAAGAAACATTCCCACGCTTCCCGTAAATCTTCCAGTAGCAGAAAATGAAGACAGCCAGTGGCACAAAACAGAGTTCCAATTAAGCCACATAATTTTTTTTCCACGAGATCTTCCCACAGGTAACAAAAGATCAGGGTTGGTGCCACAGCTCTCTGCTCCTTTTCATAAAGAGCACTTCATTGCCTCCTTGGAACGCACGTATCATGGCACTGAATATTAAATATGAGTTTCACAGGGAGAGCAGGAGCATGAAATTCTCTAGAGTTTCTACCAGGGCCTAACTCTAAGTCAAAATTTTCTCTTCTCCTCATAAGGAAGTTATAAACAACAGGCGGCGTGCTTCTGCCATTCGAGGCCAAGATACTCCTGAAAATTGCCTATCTCCAGTGTCAGTGCCCTTGAAGCCAGACAAGATCATTCAGCCTCAAACACAAACTGCAGCTTGCCTGTAATCCAGACTCAGATCTGAACACCCTCTCCTCCAACCATCTCTAATTATGGGTAACCTTGATTTGCTCTTTAGCTGGATAAACAGACAAGCTGGCTCAAGCGTTTCTCACCCCATGGCAGAAGAGTAGATAATACATACATCAAAAGTGCTCTCTTCCCCTTCACCGCATGACTTCTGTTTTACGAGGCATGCCCAGAAGTAGAGATCATGTTAAACCATTTGACAAGAACATTCACTATTTCCTCCCCGCTCCCAGAAACTGACTGTGAGATTCCAGTTACAAAGACATTTTGTCAGTTCACTGCTGTAAGTGGCCACTTTTCATACGCGCCAGCTAAGCAGAAACAACCTGAGAGTTATGAATACTTATCAGATTGTGTGAAAGTCACAGGCATCACACTGCTGTCTGACTCTCAATAGCAGGGGACTTCTGGGTGTCATTTGGGAATGAAAGGATGCTGTCATTACTCCAAGAGGAGAAAGAGAGCCAAATGAGACTACTTGTGAATGCGGCCCAATGATAGAACATTTTGATTAGAATAAATGACACCAAGAAATTGTCTGCTGGCACCCACACTTTTTCCCATTACAAGAAGATGATACAATAGAAGGGAATTTCTTTGCCAACTCTCATTCTACTGCGAGGTTTCTGAAACCTCAAATTTCACGAGACACGAGAGGAAAGTATTTTCAGCTAATGCTTTTCTGGAGAACCAAAAGAAAAGTTTCCTTACTTATATATACATGCATTTCCCTTCCAGCAATTGATCTTGTTTCTTTACAGGGTAAAAATCTTGCATTTTGAAAGAACCCAGACTATTAAGAACAGTCTTCAGTAAAACCATGTTGCCTGGCCTGAAAATTCATCAATAGTACCAATGGGTGCTGCTCACTTGTGGCTAGCAAAACTGGTCTTCACAAGGAGCAGGTGATCACAGTATGGAGAGCATTTGAGAGCTGCTTGTACCCAAAAGCACTGAAAACTGAAGCCCAGCCCAGCTCAGAGCCCTCTGCATGCACTGCCAGCTCTGCACCTTGGTCACTGACCCATCACAGGGCAGTGGTTCAGAGGCATCTGTGCTCAGCTGTTGGCCTCTCTGTCTCCAGCTCTGCTCTCTTCCCCCACCATGTTACAGATATTTTTTCTATTCACAATTTAAGAAAAGAGGCATTGCTAGTACACAGCTGTACTTTGGGGGGGGGTTAGTATGAAAATATAATTCATGCCTTTCCTCCACCAGATCTTTTCCCTCTCAGTCACCAACTAGACATTCCACCCTGGAATAAAGCTCTTTTCCAGACACCTCAAACAGATGGAAGGATTCAAAAGAAGTCATTCTGATGTGTGTGCCATAGTAAGTGCCTGATCCATGCAGTTAGAAAGCCAGCCCTTCCTGAATGAATTTATATTTAATTCTATGAAACCGAACCAATCTAAGAGAAGGAAAACATGTTGTTTTGGGTGTGGGAAACCCAGAAACCACGGCCCACATCCAACTTAGAAAACACCTGGAAACTGCACCGTGATCATGTTCTTTGCATGGGACTATCCCAAAAAAATGCGTTAGTGACTACACTGGACACTCTTCCTCTCTCTCAGCTGAAAACTCACCATGCACCTCAGAAATATTTACGTAAAGAGTCTTGTTGAAGTTGATAGGTACTTGAGTGGTAAATAAGCCTGGAAGAAGAGGTATTCTGTAACTTCCTGCCCAGCTTTGCCTGCAACTCTCTCCAAGTGGTCAGTCACAGTGAAAATTGATTTCAATGTTCACTGAGATCCCCAGCAAGCCTGAAAACTGCACTGACCTTGGATTGAGTCACAGTTTGTAGAAAGCTAATCATGTACCTGCAAGTCCAAATAAAAATAAGCACATAACACTTAAAGCTAGATCAGGGAAAGGAGAAGAAATCAATACTAAATACACTGCAAATTTTATTTTGTGTTTTGAAATACGAACAGAACCTATCCATGGCTCAAACTAAGATAATAGTTTCGGTGAAAGGAAGGTTTCAGCTGCTATATTAACTGAGAAATTTGATCTATAAAAATAGTAAGGTTTTTCTCCACATTTTCACTAAATCACTTGAAGCTGACATTGTTTAAATATTAAAACCCCAAATAAACCCAGAAGTGAGCAACACACAGGATGTTCCAAGCAGAAAAAGATGAGGTTTTTTTTTATCTAAACACTCTTACCTAAAAGGACAAAGTATCATTAACTAACATGGAAAGTTTTAGATTTATTTGGTTCAATGCAAATCAAGTTTTCAGACAACTTTCCAATTCACTGACAGACTAGAAAGCCCTGTATACATACAGCTCCACAAGTAATGTATCTCACACCTTGCACTGGTCCTCCAGCTCTCTTTTGGGTCAGTCACTTCCTGCATGGTTTGGGATGGATGTCCCCAAACGGTGGTAGCACTCAAGTACAAATGAGCTGCTGAAAAGCCAGTGGGTAATTATGGCAATCCTACATCTCTTACTTCTTGGAATTCAACTGCTCGAGTTTCTGGCAGGTAACTTGCAATGAGTGAGTGCCCAGGACAGAGATATTTCAGTGTGCCCCAATCAGGAGGAACCTAAGTACCACATCTAAAAAGAAAAGTACTGTTTTGTCAGGTCACCACTTCAGTGCTCTTGGGAAGTCATCCAGATGGGAATAGCAGTCTTCTCCCAAGAGCCACATCCAAACAGTCTGAAATCGAGGTCCTGTGATCAAGTTACAGCTGTGATGTTTTTCACATTTTAGACCAAGACACTGATCTCCACATCAGCTCCTTTCTGCCACATCCCAGAGGTGTGGCTGCATGAAAGCCTTTCAGCTGACCTGTGGAAGATGCACCAAGGATGCCTGAACTGAGAACAGTTTTAAGGCTACTTTGTAAGCACCACACTTGTCCCCAGCATTCACCCTGTGGAAAGCTGCAATGCTCCCACAACACCACACATGCAGTGACTAAAGCCCACTTCTCCAGGCCCCAGCCACGTGGTCCATGCTAAAAGCCTTTACTGGAGCTCTTCACATGGGTGAACCTGACAGCAAGCACACAACAGCTTTGCATGAGCACAGCCACCCTACGCTCCATGGAATAGGGACTCCATCTCGCTGCTTTACAAAGCATCACACACATCCTTGGGACTAAGGAATACACACGAATAGCAAGAAGGACTTAAAATGAAGAAATAGTATTCATCCTACAGTTTTCTGAGGCACTGTCCTAGGCACAGCGGCCTTTCTGAACAGAGTTTACCTCTGGCAAGCACAGTCATTTGCAAGCTAATACTCTTATTAGAAAATACCAATTTATACGTTTGAGGATACACAACCAATGAAGTTCTGTGACCAAATTAGACCTCACAAAAGCTCATCTAAAAAAATTACCTGCTTGTAATTTAAAGGTTTGAGTTTTGGTTGTTTTATTTTTAATTAAATTCTCCCAAAGTTGTGCTAAATTCCAGATAGGTACACCACTTTTCAGTATCATTCTTGTACACTCTTTCCAAGGCATTTTATTAATGCACACTACAAATAAATTCTATTGCAGAGTGAATGAAAGAGAGAATTGTAGAGAGAATGAAAACCTTTAGTGGCACAATGCAGATATTAGGCATTCAAGTGAAATAAAGGTCTCGGACCTCCTGATGTAAATGTGAAGACAGCAAACTGAAAAAAAGATGGGAAAGAAATGGGAAGGAAATTCTTCCTTTTGCATTGGAAAGTTACTTTTGTTATGAAAAAGACTAAATCAAATAGTAAAAATTCCTGTGATTCAAACTATATTATATTAATGTGGCTCCACAACAAAGTATGTTGCTACACTGTATAAATTAACTTTCATTTTCTGGAGACAGTAAGTACGGAGTGTTTTGTCTAGCTATATGGATTATGAACAATGTAACAATTTCAAAGCATTCCCTTCACGCATAAAAACCCCTGCATACTGTTAATATATCCTGACTAGATTAAAAGTCTTGCAAATGATTTTGCCTCAAAAGCCCTAGTATGAGATCTCCTTTAGGGAAATATCTTCAGCACCAATTAGTTTAATTGACAAGGAAGCCAAGAGAATAGCAGCGAAGAGACAGAGATAGAGTAGACCAGGAAAGGCTCTGTTTCCCCATTTGCTCTCACATCCTGGAGTCTATTTGCTATTAGTACTTGCAGCCTTCCCCATCCTAACTATTTATATTACTACCACTTCATGAATTTGTCGAAACTTTAAATCATGGGAGACCAGCAGAGTACAACTTAATAGGTTATCAGCACCACAGCCATGCCTCACACACCTTTTTTTTTTTTTTTTCTTTAAAAGCCCCACTTTCATCACTTGCTGTCCCCGAATAGCTGGTATGCTTTTGAACAGTTTTAGCACACCACGATTGTTTTCCTTCACCCTCCAGGGAGGAAACAAAGGAGAGCAAATTTAACCTACTCGGTGTGATAACAACTGTGAAATCTTCTGCTTTCCGTTCCTCACTCCCCCCACCGTGCCCTCCAGAAGTAACCCGAGCCTACCATCCCATCAAATCAGTGACATTTTAAGGCCCCTGTGCAAGGGGGGGAAGGAAAAAAAAGTTGTTTCAACCTTGGGAATCATGTGGAATCCACATAATTTACTGTTTCCTGTGATTCATCAAACTTCCTTCTTCCCAAGAGTAATTGGTCACCACTTATTTATACACCACAGAGAGGCTTAACTCCAAAGGTCAGTCCAAGATTAAAAAAAAAGCAGACGATTTATTCAAGAAATCTGGGTGGTTTGGGGTTGTTGGTTGGGCTTTTTTTTATTATTGTTGGGGTTTTGGTTTTGGGGGGGCGGTTTGATTAAATGTGTAAAGAAAAAAAACTTACATGTTTTAAGCAGGCATGTAGCCTTCCAGAAAACGCATGTGTTACCTTCGCCAAGGCGGTATCACACTGTAGATTTAGGATGCAGAATCTTTAGCAAAGAAAACTGCTTGCATGTGTGGTAAATCAGGCCTCAGTTTCAGGCAGAAGAGCCGGGAAAACTGGGAGCAGGCACCACAGCATCGCACACTCACTTTGGCAACTCTTTTGCACGTTTTAAAAGAAAAGGATGTTGCACATATGATCCAGTCCTGCCTTGACACCCAGGCAGATGGGGCGAGTGCCGGTGACAAAAATACTTCTGCAGGGAGAGTGCGTGTGTGGCTTTGTGTTTACAAAGCAAACCATTTGGTCCCCCTACAATAAAAATGTTTAATCTTTACTATAATAAAAGGTAAGGAAAAGCCATTATGAAGCTAGAAGCCCAGAGGAGAGAAATGAAACATTCCTTAAGCGCCGCAATTCAGACAAAACTGTCATACTAACAATTAAACATCTACTCTTAACATACAGCACTTTTGATACACAAACACTAGGAGACTATGAAATTGAACACTTTCTCTAGCTAAAAATGCTGCCTAGTTTTCATTTTCTCTCTACACCTCACAGCCCTGTGGCCCCACCTACACAAACGTGAGAAGTAGTCCAAAAAAAGAAGCTTGAACAGGTTAATACTGCATAAACTGCAAACCCCAGCTGGGGGGAGCAATTCATATTACCCATGTTAAAGATTTGAATAACTAAATGCTGAGATATAAGATGTCTAATCAAAAGGAAAGCTTACATTTATAAGCTTAAATGTAAATGTTACAACATCCATGAAAATACAGCACATGACATAGCTGACATTAAGAGGGGGACATTCTAATCCTGTTTAAAAACTAGAAAACACATCCCAGCTCTTCTTTTAGGGCATAACTGAAGCATATCAAACATATTTATTTATTATATCAAGAAAACAAAAGAAACTTGCAGAAGTTAAGCCAATTGTTACAGAACAACCATGTATTTTCTAACCCTCTTACAGATTCCAAAGATCTCCTTTATGGGGAGCAAAGGAATTCCAAACATCCTTGCAGGGCACTTTGCCCCAGGCATTAACTGAAATTCCCACCATGATCCAGACAGAGAAAGAGGAAAAGAAACAATTTTTTTTTTTAAATATATATGTATACATACACGAAAATATAAATATATAAAAGTACATATATATGCAACAATATGTAGTCAATTGTATTTCAGATGAGGAAATAGATGGAATTAGTCTTTAAGAATACTTATACTCTTAATTATGATTTTAAATATGATTCTCCGTGACAAAATGGCACATGCAGAAATCCCTAGATATTTAGGAAAGAAATTATATGTAACTGCTTTTGTTCATGTGTTTAGGTCAGGTTTCGTTTCACTTTTTTACCTTCATTTCTTTGTCAGGAAATATCTGATGTCTGAAAAAACAGGAATCCGAGACAAAGCCTTCTCTCCTTCAGCTAAAACACTTCAAGTTTTTTTTCCCTTTAAGCATTTCTATGTACCTGCCTAACACCGGTCAGATGTATGGTCAAGATCATAACCATTTTTTCAAATTAGTTCAAAGTACTTCTTCTACTCCAAATTAATCATTTTAATTATGCTGTCAACAGCTGCATCAGGGCTTCAAATCAAATCTGTTTCGTTAATGAGATCCTGTTGCCATACGCTTTTTACCCAATACTCGTTTAAATTGCTAAACTACATGTTAGGATACTCCATTATAGGCAGGTCCTCATATAGACAATCACTTTAAATAATTTAAAGAACACACTCTGAATTTTCATATGCACATAGAAAAAACCCAGCCTCCTGGAAGTCCTGTCTCAGGAACACAGGAATTTTTGTCCTTCATTTGAATTCTCATAAAAGTAGCAGGGGGAAAATTGGTTTAAAAGGAAGTGTAGCAGAGAAGGAAGATAATAATCCTTTCCTTTTTCTTTTCTGATGAGCTGTGATCCTTCCTGTTTCTGCATTTGCTTCAGTGAAACCTTCCTAAATTGGCAGCATTTTAATGCAACAAAAATATGTACTGGCAAGGTCGGGATTTTGCTCAGCTTTTTTCCTCCCATCTCAGGTGCTCCTTTAAACCTTACAAAAGAGCCTGTAGACAGGACTGTCAGGTAAAATTCACAGAACAAAAGAATGCAAATTGCCACCTATTACCTCTCAGGCACATTTCAAATAACCAAAAGAAGTCTAGATAAATGATAAGATTCCAGTCAATAGCTCATTTCTGCTATAACCACACAGTTCTGAAAGGAAATACACTGCAGTTAAATCAGTAGTGATTACTGGACAAGAAAAACAGTTACCTTTTAACCATGGCACAGTAACATTGACAGATCAAAAACACGTTATTAAACTCACAGACTGGCCACTCTGCGTGTCTTCTAAGAATATCTCTCAAAAGCTAACATTTCTAACAGCACAGCACCTGAAAGTATGCATACCTCGCGTTTTCTTTCCTGGCTTCAGCTTCCATAAATCCCATCTGCCCCTCTACGAGGCTGAATAACTATCCTTTTA
Organism: Dicrurus megarhynchus; assembly: GCA_013399195.1. NCBI lineage: Eukaryota > Metazoa > Chordata > Aves > Passeriformes > Dicruridae > Dicrurus > Dicrurus megarhynchus. Next base: position 1,967,256 of record VXAD01001941.1, on the reverse strand, counting down.
AGAAAAGTATTAGCTTTTGTAAAGTCACACGCTTAAAGCTGCCACTGAAGCAAGGTGCTTATAAGCACTTTGTGTTGGCCTAACCCACACTCTTTTGAAAATACCACCCTCGGGCAATTAAATCCTTGGCCTAATTTTCAAAATTGCTGAAGATTCAGCAGTTTCTAATCATTGCACAGGAACTATTGGGGTGTTAGCAATTTGAAAAACAGGCCACTTATTTGAGTCCCTTAGGACCAGAGCTTGGGATGCCTAATTTTACACAGCCATTTTTAAATGAAACAGCCTTAAGCCAGGCTTTTTGCCTAAAGTTTGACCAAGCAGCTTGCCCCTTACCATGAGAGGCTAAAAAGGCTGAGACGTCTGAATATGGAGAGGGGGATGGGCAGTAATAAGAGCAAAGTTTACAAAACCTGCATGGGCAGTGGAAGAGGTGAATGCAGAACTGCTATTCCACAGAACTGCTGCTGCATGGCAGGTGCCAGGAAGAAAGAAAAAGAAAGCAAGTTGAACCATCCTGAGTTAGCTATATGGAAATGAAAAATATGTATCCATCCTATAGGAAGACATAAAATAGGGCTATAGCACTATTGCTTAGGCTCTATGCTGCATCATAAGAAAGTTGTGTTATAAAAATCCTGCTTCCCAAATGTCTCAACTAATACCTTAGCCTCAGTATACAATACCTGCCCTGCCACGGCATTCCTCAATGAAATTCCTGCTGTTTGGCTATCAGCAACAACTGGAACCACACAACAGCACTCCTGATGGAGCAAGGTGCTGGTGTGCCCTGGCCTGCCTGTGCTGCCAGGGAGCAGGTGAGCTTGGAGGGTCTCAAGGCACTGGAGAAGTCCTCCACACCAAACATGGCATTTGCAGTCACACGAGAAGCCCCACCTCGAGCTTAAAAAACAGCTTCCAGTTGCTGTTGTACATTGTGTTGCTCTGTATGTATTACAGCTGCTTCAGACCTGAAAATAACACACACATGAAAGGACAGCCTGACACTAACAAAGCAGTGCTCTTGTGAAAATATCAAGCATTTGGGGTTTGTAAAGCAAGAGGCAGCTCATATTTGTCACCAAATTTCTGATGATTTATATAAACAGCAATATCTGATGCTTGACAATGCTGGTATGTAACATAAGACAGAGCCTGAATGGCATTGGGCAACTAAAAGGGGGAAAAGAATTATACATAAGGTCAGATTCTAGGGATTTCTGCAACTTTTACACAGATTTGCAACAACTATTTTCATTCATAGAGCAAACAATGGAAACAATTATCAAGGCTGGATCTAAGTTTTTTAAATATCCCACAGGAAGGCATTTTATAATGCACTGAATCTATTTAGCAGTTTGAGAACACCAGTATCATCAGCCAGCTAATAATGAAGTCAAAGCATTACCCAGGCAAAGTAACGTGCAGACAAATTCTATCTTCTAAAAGTCTGAGCTGTATTGGAACATATTTTCTACATAAACATTACTGGTGTAATCCAACAGATTTATAAGATGTATTCTTAAAAGCTTATTATCAAACAAACGTTTTATGAAGGATGGTATGTTGTGCTTTATGGCAAGGTTCTGAGGTAAACTTTCATTTAAATGCATACCGTAAAATGGTCTAAGCATTATTTTGGCAACTTGATGCGTACGGAATTCAACCCTACTCCAATTTCATAATATCTTTAATAAATTCTTGTGGACTAAAATCGTGCCTAGCAATTATTTAAGAAATATGACTCAAGAATCTATACATAGTTTACAAACATTGCTAAAATATTTGCCAGCAAAATTTTAAAGTCTTTTCACTCTCCCTATAATGTAGTTAGATTCCTGGTTTGGGTTTTTTTCAGCAATGGAAAATAATTTTTCCCTTAATATCAGAGATACAAGCTCAAAGGACAGGTCCTGTCCTGGTGTAAATCAGGTAGCTCTATGTAAATCCATTTTGCTCAACTGATGATCCCCCTCAAAGAAAACAACTCTTGCTTTTTATATCATCAAACCACTTTTCCCACCATGAATTTCCATTGCATCTCTCTTTTATGGAAGATGAATTACAGCAACAGCTTACATATCTCTTCTACTTTAATTTTGACATATCAAGGTTTCGCTAGCCTCTATTACCTCCTTCTTTTCCCCTACAGTAATTGCCAGGATTGCTTTCTTCTTTGAAATGTCCTTCACATGCAAATGCTGGAGGAGTTAGCCAGGCTGGGCACCTCTCCCCTCTCAACAACAGGGGAAAAAAAGCTACCTGCTAGGATGAATCGGAAGACTTTCATGCTGTTACTAATTTTAACATTTCATGTTCAAGTAATGCTGATCACAGAGTTTTTTATTCCTTAATTACTGTTTTGAATGAACTGTAGGATTTTTAGAGCTGGTGGAAGAACATCAAAAAAGTACAATAAGCAAGCAGGGCTGCTGAGAACATAACACAGGCTAGCAAAGGAAAGCCAACAAATAAGAGATTGAAAAAGGGAACTAAATGTATGTAACATTAAACAGTTTATTCAGTGCAAGATAGTTTAAATAAATCAGGATTTGAACAAAAAAAAAAAGGTTTGTCTTTGATGATGATGTAAGTCATGTTGATATCATTTCATTCCCCCATATATTACCTCTTCATGCTCTTAGGAAGAATTAAATATTTGCCTACTGAAAGAAGACTGAAATATTTGGCTATTTTAAAATCTGTAGTAATAGTAAAAAAAATATTCCTAGTTAAACTTTGGGTCTCAACAAGGCAATGTATGATAACAAAGATCTATATAGTTATACAGAGGTGTTTCCCTTCCCATTAAAGCACCAGACACAGAAGAAAAGTTCCAAAAGTTTGTATTTCCAAGCAAAGAAATTAAAATAGAGAAAATTTTATTAGAAATGCATTTTCACTGCAAAAACCTTTCTCCAAGTCTCTCTGCATGCCACAATCTTTATGTAAATTAAAAAAAAAAAAAACAAAAAAAAAACAACCAAAGCCAAAATTAACATGTGCAAAACCCAAGCAGCCTCATACTAGCACCTAGAAGTAGGTTCTAGCTTAAAATTGGACCTGAGAAATCAGATCCTAAAAAACAGTTCAGGTCACCCAAAAAAAAAGTTTCTGAAATTGGTTTCTGCCCAGCCATGCCTGTCTTGTCCTGAGCCTGCACGTGTGCAGGTTCACGCTGTAGGCTCCTGCACTTCATGCTCCCCATCATAGCCACACATCTGTATACAGGTAAGAGCTAAATTGAATGAATTACAATTACTGGCTTTTAACAAGGCAACTCTATTTCCACAGTGCAAACTTTTACTGAGACAGATTACTTCACAATTATCAGGCAAACTTTGCTTGCTCCTTAAACTCCACTGTTTGGGGTTCCCCTATAGCCCCCCTATTTCCAGCATCACTGGCCAGGTTCTTTGTCCTTAATGATTTTTTTTTCACTCAGATAATTTAGCATTATGAAACCTATGGATTTATGCCATACAAGTCACAATTTAATAATTATATCTATATGTATATATGTACACATATATAAATGCAGCAATTTCTGCAGTACATATCTAGGTTTTTCAATCTATTTTTGGTATACTTTGCTGTTAGGAGCAAGTCTCGTTACCACTATTAAACTACCAACAGGGAGGGTAAGTGTGAATTCTGTGGTCGTATCCGTCTTAATTTTCAGCAATCTTAAGCAAAATATTCCTTTTATATTTGATACAGAAATTCATATGCAGACACTCAAACTTTTATTGTTATCTCTATTCTACACGCACTGTTATCTTGAGAATATTTTGATGTGTGTATACTGCTGGTTGACAAGCTATGTTTTAAGGAAAACAACTATTATTACCTAGAGTAGCTTCCATCAAAACCTGAAGAGCAGTAAAACACTTCTTACAGTTCATCAGGTCTGATTAAAACAAGTATATGGCATTCAACTCCTGTTTATGGTCATGCATCAAGAACTGAAGACTTGCCTGCGAATTCTGCAAAACACATTATTCTTTAGATTTGCCTGGCTCCTTCACTAACATTTTAGGCTGACTCAAAAGCCAGACTGCATAACCAGGCACCGTATGATCATCCACAGAGTTTAGGTAGTCTTTTTGCCCTATTTCAACAAACCAAGTTTAAGGTAGAGAAGTGAATGGTGATTCAGACCAGCACAGCTTTTCTTTTTCTGTAACACTGAACTTAAGTTATTTCCAAGAGGCACTTAGTAATCCCTTAGTGGACCCCCATATACTGTAGTCCTAGTGCTTTACCTTGACCCTGACTAAAGGGGGTTTTTTCCCTACGTACCATCACTAAAAAGGATTTTCAAGAATTGCATCTCATCATGTCAGCTTCTCCTTGTGGAGCTGACCTCTCTGCAAGTCAGAGCCTGGAAGCATTAGGAGAAAAAATGCAGAGCAGCTTCAGCAGAAGTCATACATCACTTATGAAGACCAGACAGACTCGAAATCACATTCACATCAGTGATGCTGCAGTTACAATACAAAATCAAGTCCAGGAGTTCTCTCCCTCCTTCCAGGCATTCTTTCCCTCTGGTAATTCCTACTCAACTGTAAAAGCTGCACATTCCTGAAAGTGAAGCACACAGGGTTCTTCTTTTGGTGGCTTTCCCGACATTTTGGTGTATTTCCCAGGGGAATTTTTTTAGAGACCCTTTCTTCATCAGAATAGATCAAGAGACAGACATATCACAAGGAAGCATTAAGCTACTGCAAAAACACACAGAGAAAGGAAGACAGAAGCGCTGGATGAGCTCCCGAGCTCCTGTGCCTCAGCCATGACCTGAAGAGCTGAAGCAGCCACTGCTGCCCCTTTTCCTGACAGCGCTGTGGCTGGAAATGTAAATGTGGGTAAACAGTCCAACTGTGCCAGGCAGAAAGGGATCTTTAAGCTCTAAACTCTTTAAACTCTATCCACGTCTGTACATCATCAAAACTCAGGTGCATTCCAAAATGAATTGCATCTGCTGAAAGCACGTTTCTCAAAGCCTGTAATCCTGGATTATTCTCTTGTCTTTTTCACCTTATGAAAGCCCTAGATTTTGGTGTCTCTGTTTTCATCATTGGACATAATGTAGCAGTACTCCAGGATCTAGGGAGCATTCAGGACTCAGGCCACAGATTACACATCAGGAATTGGTATTCCCCGATAGCACCTGACTCCTAGTTAGATCAAATGGTCTGAGATGTGCTATATAAGAGATAGGTATTATTACTATCATTTGAATCTTCTGTGCCAGACAAAACATTCTGAATTGCAGCCTTCCTTGTTTACATGAAAACAAGGAAATTAGCTTTCTGTCAGGGCTATCTAGGGAATGCAAAAAGGATGCCCTAGAAGAAAGGCTTTCAGAGTTTTGCCACAATAAAGATACTTCAGGGCATGAACCTATGAAAACACCTTTGAAGTGGGAACTACCACTCAAGGGCACCCTGAATATAAAATATATCATTGTACCAATCCAATTATTAGTCTATCTACTAAATTTTATCTATATATTAGTACTCAAGCACACATGACTACATATTATTATGGTTGTTATAAATACTAATTATATTTAATTTTTAAATATTTATATTTGTATAAGTTACATATATAATTATATTGTATGTAGCAACACATTTCCAATTCAATACTCACATATGCATAATGTGATGAAAATTATTTCCTTAAGAATTTAGATGCTGATAATTCTTGTACTTGTGTACTCTTCTCTGACTGCCTACCTTTCTTTTTAAAGGACACTATGCCAGATACATTATATAAAGAAACAGAGAAGGTCTCGACTGGCTCTTTTGTTGGTTTGTTTTTTTTTTTTTTTTGGTGGATTTTATGGGGGGTTGTCTGTATTTTTAAACATATAGCAAGTACACACTAAGAAAAAGGAAACACTGTATTTTAAGTGCGCTCAGGAATACTTTGTAGTTAATTGCACTCGTGTTTTCTCAAGCAGCTTAAACACTGCAAAGTCACAATCCTAATGAAGTAAGAAAATATTATCTTTTCAGATGTGAAGACAGAAGTAAGATGAAGTGACTTTTCCAAGGCCACTGACAGACAGAATAACAGAAAGAAGCAGAATCAGCCTTTCAAACATTCGAACTTTTACTAGAGAGAGGCCTCCTTCTCAGCTGAAACAGGTCTATTTTGGGGACAGTTAAAAAAAATAGCTTCAGTTGAAAATCAGGGGCTTTTTCTATTTGGCTTTCTGAGTTAGTTGGAATGGGTAAGTAATGGAGAGACTCATTAACTCCTGTGCTTTTCACCACTGCTTTCAAAGCAATCACAGAATTAGCTGAAAATTGTTCTCTGGCCTGTCCATGTTTTCTATTGAACGATTCTCATGATAGAAGAGCCAAGATCTGTGACCTAAACTTGGCTCCAATAATGCAGAGAGCAGCCTCTCCTCTGTGGTGAACTGAGCCTTGAACAATTTCATTAAAAGGAATCATTGGAAAAGATGAAATCGATGCTCTCATAACACAATAGCCTAAATCGTTAATACAGATCCTAATTGAAAGCAGGCAAAAATGTAAATTTTCCCTACCTTCTTTCACGGAATGACATCTGCCAGGCTTTCATAGGAGGCATAAACTCACCTGCAGTACTGATAGCGAAGTTCAACACTTATTAATCCCAACAACATAAAAAATACCGAGGTGACGGCTCCATTTTGTAACACTGAGCTGCTCAGGCCTAAGCACACAGCAGCAGTAGGTGATCTACCATGTAAATGAGATGGATGGGTGTAATGAAATCAGCATGTTTGTCACCAAATGATCCTACTGCTGTCAAGCAGTTTCAGTCCATGCACAAAGATCAGCACAGGTCACGGTAAAGCATTCAATTCAATACCAAGAACCTCATCATGTTATTTCACATGAAGGAAGATTGTATAGTCAAGCAGTCTGACAACTTTGCCTGTGAAGGACAATTTCTCCAAAACAAATGCCAACAGCTTATTAAGTTACCAACACATTGCTAAGCTATAGTGACTTAATGCCACCAGGCCAAAATATTTTCTGATGCTTTTTAAAGGGCAGTGCTGGGAAGCTTGCAAATCACACATTCACATTTTAATGAAAGGTGCAATTACTGAACATTTACCTTGTATTTAATTAGAATGAAACATCAATAAGGCTCATTTAGCTTCTCTCTAATATGTCAGCAACTTTTTTAAAAGGCGGTAGCAAACATTAGTTTTTGATTTATAGTTATGCAGCCTGGCATTTGCTAGGTTGCTACCCAACAACTGAATGACAAACAGTGCAGTTTTGTCAATTCCAAAGCAAAGATAACACTGCTGTGATTCTTGCACAGAACTCAAACCAAAGACTAATTTAAAATCAGTATAATTTCCTTTAAAATAACAACAATTGATAGGATTATCATATGCAATTACAATGAAGGAATGCATCTGTTTTTCTGACCTAGCTGTCACTGTTTTGACTGCTTCCTAATGGATTCAAAACTACAAATAGCTGATGTATGTTTGCTGAAATAAAAAAAATAAAGATAGCAAGGCAATAACATGAGAATACCTTTGCTGAAGACATCACATGCAACACAACTGATTCCACTTTGCCAGTCTGGTTTCAGCATAAGCTGTTCCTTATGCTACATACCTCAAATGCCCTTTCAGCTGGTGGCACAGTGACAAACCAGACACAAGGTGTAATAATACATTTCCTTCTGGCTCCACAGTATTTTGCTGTTCCAAGCATGCTTGTAGTCATGAGACTCCAGATCTAGACCAAAGTTTCTATGGAGATCTGCTGATCAAGGAGCAATGCAATGACTCCAGCTCCCCTGGACCAACTTCTTCATGGCTAAACTATAGGAACCACCTGCAGCTTCTTTCCCAGAGACTAGGAAATGATGAGAGGAATAATGGAACATAATCGAGGAAAAAACAACACATTGGAACCTTAGAAGGTTTACCCAAGCAAAATTTGCTTCCATACTGGAGCTGATCCTGCACCTGACACCCAAGTACTCAGGTACTTACATATTACATAAGCTTGCCATGTAATGCTGTGGCAACTGAGATGTACAAATACTCATGGAAAAGACCATGGCAGGTTTGGCCATAGAGAGCTCACAGCACGCTTCATTAACATCCTGCTTCCAAAAAAAAAAAAAAATTCCTTATTACAAATGCCAGTATGGGAGATGTCCCATGAAAGCCAACAGAACAATTTCCATGCCTTTACCCTACAGTACCAGCTGCAGGTGCTGGTTGCCACTGACCAGACTCTTCTGGACCAGGCTGCAATAACATTCTTTTGAAATAAAAGCCTTAATGCCTGGACTAGGCACTTAAACACAAAATCACTATAGAAAAATCTTACTTTCGGCCAGTTCAATGCTTGTGCATTACAAGCTGACACCCAAACAAAAAAACAACTTAAGAGAAACTTGTCCTTTTAATTCAATATTGAGCAGCAGCCTACCAGGTCAGAATATATATCTGTTACAGGAAGATTTAAATATTTAACATCTTATGTGGTAAATATCTAATATTTACTCAAGCTCATAATGAATGCTTGTCTGGGAGGAGGACATGAAACTGCACTACAACTATGTCATTACTTAATTAAATTTTCCTTTTTTAAAAATTCTAATTTGCCAGCCAGCTTGCTAATGATTTCATGACCATGCTATGTAAACATTATTTCTCTGATTTGCTTTAGATGTTTTCACCAGATATTGAAAGGGCATTAGGTTTGCCAATGGCCTCTGCTCTCACTCATGGGAACCCATGACAAATATCTGCCACTGAGGGTTCAGAAATCAGAGGAAATGGTCAGAAACATCCAGAAGGTATCCTGCACAGGTCAGGGCTTTGAAATAAAGTGTAACTGAGCATCTCAAGGCTTTCTGATCAGTGCCTGCTCCTTACAGGTCCATCTGTACACTGTCAAGACATTTAAACAGGAACATCTTTGAAAACAAATGACTGCAAGAGACAAAAAGAACTATTCTCTGATGGAAGCTCTGGACTGCATCTCACGAGTTTTGAGTTAAAATTCAGGATTCTGCCAGGCTGACTGTGGGATTTGAGATGCTTCTCCCACTTTGCCTGCCATTTCCAAAGGGGATTATTTGTATGATTTACACTTCTATGAGGCCTTCACCTACAAAAGGAGTGGGGTTTAGAAGCACATACATCCCTGTGCACATTCTACAATTCAAACCAGAAATCAGTAAGTTTTGAACAGATTGCAAATATTCTTGTGCTACAAGGAAAGGAACAATCTGTGAGAGCATGTGTGTGGTAACACTGACCCCAGCTGCCCTCAGAAGCGGGTGCCAGGTCTCCATATACTTACACAGGAATTAAAAGCTCTTCTGTCAAGTCACTCTCAGGCAAGTGCTAGACATCCTTCTGCCCAAGCATACATCAAAACTTCTTTTCACTCACTCCGGCAGGTCAAATTTGTGTTTTACAATCAAGGCACACATACAAAATATGAAAAATAAAGAAAAAGCTGAGTTACATTCTCTGATGGAACTGATCTTAACAGACTGAGAGGGGAATGAAGTCTCCAAAGGAAACTCTAGCAAAACCACACTTAAATGTGTTTTTAATTTATAACAATGCTAGAATCCAGGACAATTATGAATTTGGTTTGTTCTCAGTTCATGCAGACTCTTTTCTCCCCAGAGTAATTGCAGAGTATTTCTTGCCCTCCCAATTAGCATGGTCTCCCAGCTCTCACCGCAGATGAAGTTAATGTGAGGAATGGAAGTGCAGCTCTGCCTATCTTTCTGCAGGTAGCAATTTCCTTACATCAACCTAATACACACCTGTCTCTGAGAAAACTGCTCTGTGTCACAGGCCATCTTATAACCATCAGATGACAACTTTTCAGAACTGCTGATGTGAACTGCACTCAGGTAATGACAGCATTGACAGTTCTTCTGATTTTCTCATATTTGATGTTTTATTTAAAACCCTAGCTGCTCCAAACAAATGATCCTCTAGGAATGTCAGCTTTCACTTCCCAAAGCACACTTTCAGCCCTCATGTTGTACATAAAAGCCTGGGAACAAAAATGTACCTTGATGTCTCAAAAATTCAAAGCAAAATGAAAGAACACAATGTGTACTTACATATCACCATTTTAGGGTATCAGACTCCTTTCCACTAAGATTAGGGGTTTTTTTACCAATACCAATGTGACTAGCTAGAAAATTTACCTTGAATTTCAATTAAAAATTTGCTTACAATAAGAACTGTTTAAAAGGATCAGGTATACTAAAAAAGTTTGAACAAAGACTAGTTTGGTCTTTTTTCTTCTCTTTCTCTTCCCACCCCTTCCCCTGGTCTTGATGAATGCTCATTAATGGCAAAAGATGGAGGACTTCATATTGGCTCTGGCTTAGCATTTATGAGATGCCTGCAAACTTCAGCATAAAGTGGATTTGCTTGGAGTTTTTACTTGAACCTGTACAGGGACTTGGGGATGGACTGATTGGTTGGAAGGGATATCCTGAGGATTTTAGCACTGATCTTTAAAGCAAGAAAATACTTTATCACAGAAAGAAGGGAGGGCACACGATTGCTTAGCTGAAACAAGGACCACAAGGAGTTAATTTCTGACAGAATTGCACTCTTTCCTCATATTTCACTCAAATGCAAAAGAATGAATTTATAATGCCAAGCTTCAACTTTGCGAAACACCGCTCTCCAAGCATTATGAATTTTAAAAACTGGTTTAACAATATACATTCATGCACAAACCAATGCTATAATTGAAGATTTCTTAGAACAATGAAAGACTAAACAACTCCTAAATTTACAAGGCTCTATAGTACTATTTAAGGACATCCCTGTGTTACTGTAGAATTCCAAGCTGAACTCTCACACACTCACATGCAGGGAGGACCTAGCTAATCCTACACAGCAGGGGGGTTTAGTAACTCTTTTGCAATTAGCCTGAGGCCTGAGATGAACCAATGCAAAGCTACCTCCACCTACCTCCATCCCATTTACTTTGGGTTGTAAAATGCTCAGACTCCATAAGGGTTAGAAAGCCCTTCCTCCCAAAAGAGACCCAAGAAAGACAAGGAGAACTTCTAGCTGGGCTGGATGTGGGGAAAAACTCAGTCACCAGTTATTTGTGTGGCACTGGCTGAACAGCATCATTGCTCTCGTGCTGACAGCTCCCATCCAGATGCCATTTGACACTGCAAGACAAGCAACCTGCACACAGACAGACTTTGCTTAAGTGTTTGGTAAAACACCATCCAGGAAGGAAAACATCGCCAAGGGAAACTGGAGCTTCAGTTCAGCATTCAGTATATTCATCACTGCAGGATTTTAAGAATAGCAGCTCAAAGAATAGAACAGTTTGCCAGGAAAGAGAGAAATCAGCACAAGCAAAGAGACTCCAACTCAGAAATATCAGTCAGGGACACTTGCGTTTGTTCTTCTCCCCTTTACCCTGGTGCAGTCCCAGTAACACACCTAAACTTAAAGGAATTTTACAAGAGACGATACAGTATGTAAAAGAAAAATCGAATCTGATGGGACATACCTGTTAAATGTGTAAAAGGAGCAATTATAGGAAAGTATCAGATATTGTGGCACTTCACATTTCCAATCAAAAGGTGTCAAAAGAAAAAAAAAAAAGAAAAAAAGCTTTCAGTCTCTCTACCTTTTGTATTACCCACAGTTGCAAAACAAATATAAATTTGGAGGACTAGAGCTCCTACCCCTTCCAGTGAGTCACTACATGTACATTTTCCATGCCTATTTCACTGCGAATCTGAGGAATTTCAGAATTAGTTTAAGAATGCTGATTTTGGTGCCGTCTGACTTTTCAAGACTCACAAATGAAAAAGCAACATGCCATACTGACTTAGTTTCTCATTCAACTTCTATAATCCTGCAAACAGGATTTGCACACTCACAATCCATATGCTATCTTGAAACTTTTCCCCAAACTGACTACAGTGGCGAATTCAATGTTCCTATCCAATAAAACTGCTTTTACAGTAAGGCTGAGAACAGAGTTCCCTGCACTTGTATAGCCTCATGGTTTAAAAAAAACCCACACAAAACAAATTTAAAAAAATACTGTAATCAGGAGACATACAATTTGATTGATATTTGGAAGAAGAGATGATGAATTCTTTTTTCCTAAAGCTATTAATATTTCACTAAACTGTGCTGTAGACTCATCATAAGTAAGATGTTTGCAACACCGATTAGACAAATTCACAGATCACAAGAAACCACAGAAGCCTTCATTAATCCATGGTCAATTCTCATTATAATTTCAGTTATGTGATGTATAACCCAAACCACATGTGTCCACAGCATTTCTGAACAGCACCAACCTGTGTTTTAAGGTGGCCCTCACAAAATGCTCTCAAAGAACTGCACAACATCGTCACTGATGGTTAGAAATAGAAGTGTCAGTGATGAAGTATCAGTGGAAGTGAAGAGTTAAAGAGAGAGCCCTACTTTAATGTAAGGAAAATCTTTTCCCACTGTTGTAGAGATACAAAAAGAATAATTGAAGGTAAGTAATAAGAGGAGAAGCATTACAGGAGACAAAAGTACCCCTCCACCCCACCAGTTCTCATGGAGTAACCCCCATTCACTCCAAACAGAATCTCTCCAAATTACTGTTTGATAGGGCTACAGAGGTAGATGAGCAGTCATCTTTAAAACCTTTGATAACATTTCCCTTAAATTTTCCTAAAAAAGCATGGATATTCTTTCACTCAGCAGCCAACTTTTAAGTTAGTTTTTAAATACTAGCTCCCTTATCTCTTTAGCTCCCCTTTACAAGGACAGCAGAACAGTTCCTACAAGAGAATTAAAGCCAGATGCTGACAACTGGACCATGGACCAATATATTTCTTAAATCCTTTATTTATAGACTTCCAACCTCCTTGGTATCTCTGGCCAACTGTACCAACACACCTGTTGCTCAGGGTATCACTTGCGATCAGGTACTGTCCAGTGTGAGGAACAGCACAGTCAGGCACCTCCAATTTTTAAAATCTAGCTCTTCATTACAGACAGTATATTACATGGAGTCAGCAATATATTTTAGAATTGAGAAAGAGTCATCCTTCTCTCACGCTTGCCTTGAAAATGGATATATCAGCAAAAGACAGAACAAAGTACCTGGCATGAATAGTCAGACTCCTTCATTTCCAGACCATGACTTCCCTATTACCAAGGAAACACATGAAGGAAAAACAAGGTCCTGTTAAGGAAAGAACCTCCAAAATACAGAAAATGAACCTCTACTAAGATGTTTGGCAATCCTACCCTTTGACCAGATGAGCTTAGTCATGCCTAACATGGAGCTGGAAGCTTTTGCAGAAACAAAGATTCACGGATGCGGCAGTGATGGAGAGAAGCATTCCTGCCTTTTACAGGCCCGAAGGATCCTGCTTCGGGACAGGGCGTCTGGAATCAACACCACCTCCCACAGCCACAGAAAAGGTGTAAACAGATTTGCTCTGGGTACCACCACTGACACTCACAACTTTTCCTCCCCTGTTCTTAATTATGAGAGGTAGAACCCAACCCCCTGATGAGTGATTTTGCCAGAAGGTATTGCTGCACATTTTCCTCAGTCAAATACCGTGAATCATGTGAATAGAATAGGAATGGAAGAAACCTGACTCTATAGAAATGCCTTCAAATAGCCTATGGACTTGAGCTGAGATTTATGGGTCTGATCTAAATCCCTTTGAGGGCAGTGTAAAGACTGCAACAGGGTAAGGCAGGAATTCTGTTCCTGCTGTGGGAAAGCATAGAAGAGATGCCATCCTCTGTTAATTATTTTATTTCTACAAGGAAATCTCAGGAAAGGAAAACCTGGCCCTAAAACATAGGAAACAATATATATTACTGAACATAAAAGTTTACTTTAGCAAATCAATAGGATTTTATCTTTTTGTTTCCAATAAAAATAACAACTCCCTGCCTAAATTACAAGAATTTGATATTATATACAACTTCAATTAATCAAATGAGCACATTCACTAAGAAACTCTTGATCAAATCATACTGATAGGCAGTTAAGAATGATACTAAAAGTTGTTTAATAACAGCCATGGAGTAACCCTATTTGATTACTTCTTACAAATATATATTAAATCATGTTCTCTTATTTTACTATATTCAAGGTATTTGTGCCTTTATAATGCACTTAGGAAAAGTACATAAAAGTTCTTCTTAGCTGTTATTCTCTAGAGTTTCCACCAACCATTTGAGATGTATGCCCAAACAGAATTGAAACATGGTAAATTACACTTCTACTTTGCATTACTTTTCAATAATGTGTAGTAGTGTGACTACTTGCATCACACTTTTAGATATTCCCCCTCCAGAAACATTTTTTATAAAATTTTTTTCCTAGTAGCACTGACAAGTCCAAGGCAAAACCCTGCTCCCTGCACAACCTAAAGTAAGATATTTCTGTTCCAAAAGGTTTACAAACTAAAACATTAGGAATGCAAAACAAATGGATAGAACAGCATCTACTTGGATAAATAAATAGACTGACAGTGGAATGATTCTTCTTGCACATATACCTCATTTGTAAAGCTGCATCATTCATATGCCCTGAATTTCAGAACCACTAACTTAGCAAGTCCTTGGGACCAAGAGGATAAAGATACAGAGAAGCCTTAATTAAAAATATAATCTATTGCAATACTAAAAGTTGTTTTCTTAATGAAGACTGGATTCTACTGACAACTGTCTACATTGCATTATTGAGGTTTTAAGGCCACTATCACTTTATTTCTTTTACTTTTATAAATGCAGAATATGTAACACTACATTTAGACTGATGCAACTAAACTGAGTTCTTATAGTGAACCGTAATTCTTTTTTATTATCTTTATTCAAATACTGCTTGTAAACTATACTCTGGCTGCGCAACTATTTATTTCAGGTTTGCTTTCAGAAAGCTAAATAGGAAAAACATTGTTTGCGTCATAAAACCACTTCTTTTGTTGTTAGCTTTGCTTTACACTATGAGGAAATGGTTATAAAAGCAGAGATTTCACATGGAAGACATACAGATTTCCATGACTACATTTGTGTTTACTAACAGAAGAAGATGCATGCGGAAAACTAAAAACTGAACATTTGTTCCCAGTTCCATTCTTAGCAACGAAGACCAGAACTTGTTGAGGCTACTTGTGTGGCATCCCCCTCCACAGGCAGCTCTACAGAAACTGCTTGGGTTTCTATGTTTGGCTCAAATGCAATTTACCACCCAAACCGAGCACACAGGACCTTAGCAAATGCCTGGGTATTTGTAACCACTGTGCCTTTGCTCAAAAAGGAATCAAGACTTTTCCAAACTTTCGCACCCGTTCTGCAGAGCAGTATGAAACTGCTGCCCAAACATCTCTTGTGTGAGTCTGACTGCTGCTCCCAGAGCCAGCATCACAACCCACTACCAGCATCACGATCCGCAATATCAAGCTGGTGAACCCCTGTCCCCACCTGTTCACGATACCTGTACTGTGAAACACTTCCGAAGGAAGAAAGCATTTTGTTTAGAGCACAGCAAATTTCTGCTTTTGCAAGAGTGGTAGTACTTGCAGAAATGCACACACAGCTGCGTATTTTAGGAGTTTTAATATTCATGATATATTATGCTGGAATGAAAATCAGACAGCCAATCTCCAGTGAGGCTCAAATACAAGTTGGATACCATATTCTTCTAGGATCCCATAGGGAAAAGAAGAAAACAAAAACCCCAGAGTCCAGCCTTGTGTCATTTCATAAGGATCACAGCCAATGGGCGAGGGGAAGGAAGAGAACATTGTTCAGGAGACAGCAAATGATACGAAGGCTTTCCTCACCAGCACAATGAGATGTTTGTAAATTAGATGCCAGGTCAGTGATGACTCATCATTTTTTAGCAAGCCTACAAACGTTGCCTTCTGAGCCTCAAGCTTTTACTCTCATGACAATTCTTACCCATCATAATGAGATTCAACCATGCTGGGGACTGCAACACAAGCTTCCCCCCACTGCTCAGCTGTGCCTAATTGATCTTTGCACTGAAGACAGGATAAAGATTTCAGATCAGTTAAGGCTAAGCTAAAATTGGAATACTACTCCAGCACAGCAAGAGGCAGTTGTGCTTGTGTACTACTCTGCTTACGCAACAGCATCACACACTCAAGAGGAAAACTGAGGTTTACACCAGGCACTTCTTCAGTATCACACAATCTCTCAAATGCAACTAAACCTTTAAAGAGTGCATTGAGCCCACTCTTCTCACGCAAACACAGTGCACCAAATACCTACCACTTTCTGAGCAGCAAAAGCAGACCTTGAAAATAAACACTTCTGAATAATGCAAAACAGTCTATTATTACATTATTAGACTCCTTCAGAGAAACACTCATGCCAAAAATCGCTTCTACACATAAGAAAACTTACAAATCAGAACTAGTGCATAGACTTGCTCACATATCGAGAAATAACATGGCAAAGAGGAAATCTGATACTTTATTTATAACTACATCTTGGTAATAAAGAGGTTAAAGGTACATCATAGACTGCAAACACAGCTTTCATCTCTACAAATGGATAACCTGACAAGCAATGCATGTGTGTGTGCCTGTCTGTGTCTGTGCACGTGCAAATAAGTGAAATATTCAGCAACTTGTATGAAAACAGAATTAAAGGATGTTAACTATTTGCTTACTAAAAATTTAGACATGGTACTTTATTTCTTGGTCATTTCCTATACACAGAAATATACACTGGTTCCCAAGTACAAGCTAGGGAAAAAGCTAACAAGCAACTTCTAAAATTATTATAATATATATTCTAAAGATATGAATTGCAGAGCATGCTCCCAGTAACAGCAACCAAGTCACTTTCTGACTCTCTCCTCCCTGATCTGTTTATTTCTAGCATAGTTGTGCTTGTGGATCATCTTGTTCAAAGAAAGAGGATTTTAAAGTAAATACAGACACATTTCTTCCTATCAATCACGATCCTAGGGATCAAAGATTCTTTGTAAAAAGAATTTCCACCTCTTCCTCCCAGATGCATTCCTTAGAATATAAATACAGAGAATGAGACAAGTTGTATACGGTTTTCTCTCAATACACACCAATGAGCAGAAAAGACCAGGGGACACACACTTAAAGAACTGCTAACAGACTGATGACAAAGAAGCACAATGGGCAAATTTCTATATCACTAACCCTGCGGTCATTTGGCCTTTGTGACTCCAGGCAAATTGATTTCCCTGCCTTGAAATCCTAGAAGTTCCACAGGACTACATTTTGAAGTTTAACAGAAGAAAGAAAATCTCTTACATTTATTTTGGAAAAACATGTGAGCCAGTTGAGAAGATTACTGCTCTGATTTCAGAATATAATATTAGGCTTCAAAAATTGTCTGATTAGAAACAGGGCCTCTAAACATGTCTATCTTGATGGAAAAAGTAGTATGATGTTTATTTTTGCAGGTATTTGGCCTGGAGAGGAATATATGAAGCAGACTGAAGTTTCCAAATCATTTTCAATTACTCTGTCGGACTAAGGAAGAACAGATCTTTCTTGCTTGGACAGCATTCTCCATAAAAACACAAGCCCTCCTGAAGGAATCCATTTAACATGGTCTTTAAACAATACATTTTGTCTAAGCCATTACTGTATGTCTACTTTTCTGCATCTGTGAGAGCAATAATGATTTCATTCAAGTATCCATTTCCTCATCTGGTCCCAGACTGCACTGCAGACCAACTCTGCAAGCTCAGTATGCCACATCCAGGGATACATTATCCAGATAGGAACTTCAGCTCAAAACCAGTACCAACAGCACATTTTTGTTCTCAACAGTCTGAAAATAAATAGATTAAGAGACACAGCCCAGTTTTATGAATCATGCTTCAGCAAATGGAGATGGCTCAAGGTACAGTACTTGTCTTTCAAGATGCAAAGTGGTCAAATACCAAACTCTTAGAGTGAAAATAAGGGAAAAGAGAAAGGGGGGAAAAAAAAAAAAAAAAGGTGGCATAGGGGTCAAGTCTTCATTCTGTTGAATTTTCCCTCTATTAGGCAATGCTGAGAGATACAATAAGCTCTGCATCATCCAAGAGAGGTTTACTTAGTAAATCAGCATCAGTTTGGGTTAAGTTAGCTGCTCACAGGAAAAGCATAGCTCCGAGATCTTGGTGTATCACCAAGTTAAGCTGGATGGATGTTTTTGCTTTTTCATTTTGGACATAAATAAGCACCTCTCCTCTCAGCATCTGAAATGAGGATTAAACTGACCACAGAGTCTTATTCTGTATTCAGTCAAGACAGCAGAGAAAGAATAAAAGAAGATGATCATCATAGCCAAGGTATCTTCTAATGTGAAATGGGGAAGAGATAACAGGAATTAATGGATATCTTTTTTATTCACAGATCTTTTGTGCAAGAAGGGCTTTCCCAGAGGGTTCCAAAAGGATGTATTGTTTTGATTTAGCAGCAACAGTTCTATTTCTTCATAGTGATTTTCATCTGCAGTTAACATTCATCTGAGCTGAATCTTGTTCTTGACAGCATTTATCCCCTTGTGTTTGTGGTTATAGCAAATCCAGGGTAATCCAGGAACTAAATTACCATGTATGTTTCCTTCTGCTCTGTCTCTGGACAGAACTCAGAGCAGGTAGAAGAAAAATTCCGAGAAGTAAAAATGAACATACTTCTACTTCACAACTACGCTGGCTTTATCTGGGAAAGCATTCAAACAGTAGCAACAAAAGGCTGCCATTCATATTCAAACTAAAGAGAGAATACGAAGATGCACCTATTTTCCGAATCTGCCCAGATACATACCAGAAAGAGCTTTGCTCAATTTGTTCCCCGGTCACTTGAAGTTAGAGGAGGATGTCAAATGGGTTGCACTGTTCCAACCTCAGGAAGCTGAAAAAACCAGCTTCAGTCATGTCTGTGCAAGTCCATTGGTAAGAACAAGAAAGCACATTTGCACTTCTGATTTCTTGCTTATTTTCAGAGCACAGCCTTGCTGGACAAAAATGTAATTATGATAATGTAGTTAGTACCACCAAAATTACCAGCCAGGCAGCAAAGGTAGGAAAAAAAAAAGCTCAACTCCATAGAAGACTTCTCACACACCTTCATTTACTTCCACGGAAAAGAGAATTTGTAGTCTCCTTCTCCCTAAGAATAATTTATGGTTTGCCCCAAAGCTCTCATTTTTCAGAACAGAAAACCTCATACTAAATGCAGAACCTGCCAAGCTCCATGGCAAAGAGATCAGAAAGGGGAGTGAAGAGGAGGGCAAGGACACTTGCTTTCATCCTTGACATAACTCAGGTCTCTTTCCTAGAGATCTGTAAGAGCAAAACGGGCCACAAACTCCAAGTAGCAGCAGAATTAAGATAACAGTCTCCTTGTGAGACAAAAGCTGTCCTGTGATATAACTAAACATGAGACACAGACAGGGTACTGCTAGTCCAAAACTTAAGTGTCTCTAATAATAATTCAGAAGCACGAAGGCTGTTTTGAGCCAGACAGAAGCTAAGTACAGAGCATTCATGATTACTGCTGTCTAAAGTTCCCCCTTACCTAAACTGATCAGGCTGAAGCAACATTTTAGGCAAAGGACCTTGACAGGATGTAAAAAGGAACACATGGCTCACAGAATGTTAATTATTTGTTATAAGTGAGCTTATGAATAGGATATTAGATAATATATTTCAACCAATATTCTGTGGGTTTTTTTCCCAAATATGTGGTAGCACTATAGCACTAGCCATGTCAAGACAAATGCACACTAACACGGTAGAAACAGCAGCACTAATGAAGTAGATATCTTGGGAAAAAAAGTCACTGATGGTAGGAAAGTTACTGGGCATTAAAAGAATAGCCAATATAAAACTAAATTGGTTCCCTATCTTATTTCTGTTGGGGAAAAAAAAGTCAAAAGCTGGATTCATTTTTCACTGGATCATTATTATGCTCTTCTGGAAATTGTCTGCAGTGACTTTCATTCCAGGAAATAATATAAATCTAGTATTAGAGCTGAACTCAGGAGTCACATGCACTTTAAAACCACAAATTTAATTGGGTTCTGGGATCAAAAAGTTATATCCAGGTTGCATTTGCCATTCTTTCAGCCTCCAATTGTCCTTTCCAAATCAGAATTGCTAATAGAAACTTTAACACATCTGTAATAGTGAAAGCCCTCACATACAGATAATGGGCTGGATTGTGCCTGGCTCTGTGAAGGTGTGCAAAGGGGAAAAGATCACAAAGAGCCTACAATACACCATACATTTTCTGCAGGGCAAGCCAGGATTCACAGCCTTCCAATTTATGCAGTGGAGGCCAGTGCTAGACTCTCAAAAGCACTTGAGGAGGGTTATGCCTGCAGCAATTGACTTGTCTTGCACAAGAGAAAAGGACAGACATGGTGCACCTTCTCAAAAGGGGCAATAACAGCCAGGCTTTTAGAGAACAACTGCAAGTTTTCCTTCTGCTCAAGCCATAATGGTCTTCAGGTCTTTCAAATTGTACTAATCTCACCCCTACTTTTAAGAATCCTGAAAATTCTTATCTTTGAGTTCTGGCCAAGCCAGAGATGCTCATGTAGGTTTTGAAGAGAAAGCAGATTAAAATTCAGTACTTATTATGTACTGCTCCTGGAGAACAGCACTTCTCAGCTCTGATTGCACCCTACAGAGCTCAAAACCACATCCTTTTCTGTGCCAGGAGGATGATAAGCTAAGCCTTGCCGTTCTCAGAGAGGATGCTAGAATGTGGTATTGGACTTGCAGTAGCTGGTTGACAATAATAGTTTTAGAAGAAACACATGTTACAGTGACAGTAGCAAGTTTAAGCTCTGGGTCATATTAGTGACACTGTATAGGGCTGATAAAATCATAATGCCAAACTGTAGCTAGAAGACCAATAGTTTAGGTCATAATCGTTCTTTCTCTACTCTGGAATAGACACTTAACTTTTATTCCCTCAGAAAAACAAAATCGGGAAAAATATCTATCTTTGCTATCAGAATCTGTCACCACTATTTCAAAAAGACCAGGAAGTCAAATCGTCAAGGGAGTTTGCTGGTGTTTGTTTTGGGAGTTTTATATTTGCAATTCAAATTATCTAATACAGTAAAATTTAATTTCATATAAGTTGCATATTATTTGCAAACATCATTCTGAAATAATTGTTGACATTAGATCCAGTCACTTGGAAAAATATGAAGGAAAGGAATGAATATAAAGTAGTAAAAATTTAAAAGAAAAACAACAAAAAAAACCCCACCCCAACCAAAAAAAAACCAAACAAAAAAACCCCAAAAGAACCCAAAAAAAAAACCATCCTGCCACTAAGGTGTCCTAACATCAAGAAGTTACTCAGATGGAGCTTAAGGTCTTGCATCAATCTCAGCAAAAATGTGGGAAAGAATATAATTTACCTTGTTTGTGGAACAATAACTCAACATTTTTCTTTTCTAACATGAGCTGATAAATACTAGCCCAGAACAAATCCATCAGCTGCAGGGAGTGCCTGTACTTTCAACATCCTTTACTACCAAAGAATGTTTTCCATTCTGCTCAGGAAGTGCACCCCTTTATAAACATGCGAATCAAAGCCCTCTATTCTTTAACAAAACATGCCTCAAATTAAAGCATTACATCTTTCCTTAATCAAAGGAGGAGCAGAGGTTGAAAAGCAAAGTTATTCTGCTCAGATGTTCAGATTTATCATTATTATTATTATTACTAGAGTAGTAAGTAGCAACAAAAAAAACCAGACAGAGCTCCTTTGGGCAAAACACCGAGCAGAACATGGGGGACCCAACTGGCACAATGGGAAGCTGGTGAGGTAGGACACCTTGGGACACCACCCCATCTTACCTGACACGTGTGCACCTCAACTATTACAATTTCAAAGTTAGCGCAATCTATTTTAACAGCAATGCTTCAGGATAGTTGAATTTAACCTGCTTTAATATGCAGCCACAATGAAATTCTGCTGAGAGGCAGAACTTCCAGCAGTGCAGAGCCAAGTCCTTGAAATGCATCACTTCACTTGTGACTGTGCAAACATGGCCTAAGTCCTCAGCTGACATAGATGACAACTGAAATGGCAACACAGAAAAAGGGTGTGTGTCAGGAGAACAGGAGAGTCGAGTCAAACACATGAAACACCCTGTCCTGAGCTGAACAGAACACTAATGGCACAGCCAAGAAGATAATGGGTTCCCTTCCAGACTACTGACCCTATCAAGGTAGCTATCAAACCAGCTCACCGTGACCTTGTGAGCTTCTTTGACTGGTACACAAACACCCCTATTAGGGCAGGATCCCCAGACTGGTTTATCAGAACAGCTGTCTGCACTAAGCTCTTGTGCCTATGGTTACAATACTCTACTTACTGGACTCTGCTACTTCTAAAAATATTCTCCCTTCAAATCACAGAAACAGCTATGTCAGTTCATAGCATTATTCCATCTAGCCCCAAATCTTGTCTTCAACAATAACCAGACGTAGATGACAAAAGGAAAGCACAGGATCAGAGGAAACATACAGATAACTACCCTTGACCATACTCCTAGCCTTTAACAATTTGAATGTTTGGCACTTCATGCACAGTCTTTTGGAGGCAATTCCTCAGTGATTTCTATGCAATGAAATTATCAATTCTTATTTGCAACCCAAGTGAAGTTTTAGCATCCCAATACTCTATGGCAAAACATGCTTTTTTTCCTTAAACTGTGATCAAATCCCCAACTCTGAGATTCAAAGTCTGGTGCTCAAGCCATGCAACTACCCAAGGTGACCCATCGTTATGGCTCCAAACAATTTTAAAAGTTTTACTGCCATTCACCCAGTCAAAAGTTGTCCTTGTCTACAATCACCACATCACCCTATTTTTCAAGTATCGCTGTCCTTCTTTTCCACAAAATATTCAGCCAGTACCATCAACAATGACGCCAACACAGGCCACAAGAGCAAAACCAGCAGGGAAGAAAATCTTCTTTGAAGAAAGAATGGTGCTCAGGGTGGGAAGCAAGCTGTCCATCTCTACTCCTGTTGTCTCTCTGTACCAAGTCTCTATTGGATAAGCAAACAGGCATCGCCCTCACAACACTGGAGATGAGCACCTATTGTACTATATAATTGTAAATTTATAATTCAGGTAGAGAGATAAATTCGTTCTACTCCTAAAGTAAAACCATTCATGTAATTTCTGATACCCATGTAGTATTGCCATCATAACAATGACAAAAACATGCAACTGTTATCCAGGCTACCAGTTTATCTTACCTTAACTTTGAAACTTCTGTGACCAGTACACATCAAACATTCCTATGAGGGCAGGATTCCCAGATCGGTTTATCAGAACAGCTGTCTACACTAAACTGTTGTGCCTATGGTTACAAGAATGTGCCATGGCTAATCTGGATCTGGGTGGGATTAACTCCCTACAGCTGCTGGTGCTGAGATTTCTGGCTCTATTTAATTTGGCAAAGAACCACACAGGAAGCTAAAAGACTCAATCAGTATAGTGAAGCTTCTGACATTTTTGTGCCTGGACCCTGGAGAACCCAAACACAACTCCTGCCAGAAGTCAGTAAACTATTCAATTTACACAAACAGGCACGTAAACTCAGGTTGCAGTTTTGTTACCAATTTAAGTTGCCCAAAGTGCAAGTTGTCTCTGCCCTTGCTACCTCCCTTGGCTGGGTATTTGTACTCCCTCTTGGATGCCAGTACTAGTGCTTGTTTGGCCATGTGCTGAGCTGGCTCAGAGAGCCCAAGGACAAAGGAAAAAAAAAAAAAAAGAAAGAAAGAAAAAAAAGTGACAGAAACCAGAATGCCTTAGCTTTCAGCCATATCTGTTCCCTAGCCTGATTCACCTGGTAGCCACACAAAAGCAAATGTCTCCACCAGGGAAGGAGCAGCTTCCAGCAAGGACAGAATTACCTCCTACCACTAGGACGGAATTAAATAACCATGAAACAGCAGCATGGTAAGGCTGTGCTTGTCCTCTACAGAGCTCAGTGATGTTGCAGTAAAGGGAGGGAACAGGTCTGCTTGTCCGCAGCACTGCATAGATCATGATCCTGCCATGACTCTGGACAGCCACTTCTTAAGATGATTTAAATATCTATAAACATTGCCTGTTCAAAATTAAACAAATTACTTGGTCTGACAGTGCACATTTACTAATTACTTCACCAACCCTTGGATAGTTTATCTAACCCAGTAAGCCTGGCTCAGCTTTCTTAATAGAGAACACAATTCAGCAACAATGTGCTGTACAGAGCCCAGCCTCATTTCACAAGAACTTCATAACCTGCCATCTTCATCTCTGCTGAGTCAAAAAAGGACTATCCTTTGTTCTCAGTCCTTGGAGAAACACAAAGGTCTACGTAAACCTAGGACAGAGTACTCTATTCTCCACAAGATGTGATCTTTCCCTATTAACATTAAATAGGATTATCAGGGAGGGATGGGAGACTTGCACCGACCCTGCCTGTCTGTGTTTGGGAAGCTTAGGAATGCTGGGAATGCCTACACGGTGTGTATCTGCAGCTAATTAGTGGTAAAGTTCCCTCCTGGGGAGTCCATTAAAGCCACCCCACCCCTAACAGGGTTGCTGCACAGAGATCTGAAGCTCTGCCTTCCTTCTAGAGGGAGGCAGGGATTCCCTTCACCATACAACAGTGAAAAATCAAATCCAGGAATCAAACTCAGGTATCTCACTCATGAGATCACTAAGGCTGGCAGAAACATCGATTTTAATCAAAATCAAATAAAAAGTGAGCCACTGAACCTTCAGAGAGCTGCCACAAGCAAAGTATGTACAGCTTCACTTTAAAAGACAATAACAACAAAAATATCATAGCCTCATCTGTGCTAAAATACCTTTGACATCGGCCACATGAGCCATCCCACTTGACTTATTCCCACTGGCATGTGGCTTCAAATTGCATCCCTTTATACAGAAATGCCTAAGAGGATCTGCCTCAAGAGAGAGCTGACATGACTGCACCAACCTTCCCCCAAGGATTCTTCCCTATGGAAAAAAAGCTTTAATTTGCAGCTAATGCTTTACAGTACTTTCGCCATTTGAGGCTGCAGGGAAAGAAGGCTGAATCTCTGCATCTCTATGCAACCAGGACCAACTACACCTGCTCAGTCCTTCAGAGAGAAGGAATCTTGGCCTTTTTCTACTGATAGAGTCATTCCTATCACCAAGATCTTGGATCCAACGTCCTCACCAACAAGAGGTCAAGTCTATAGACTTGTGTATTCTCAAACATTTAGTGCCTTTAGTAGCCTCCAGTTACACCTTTGATTTCCCAGTGATTTCCTCACCAGGAAGCTTAACAAAGGACTGTATGAGATACAGCCAGAAATGTTTCCCCACACATCCCCTTCCAAACTTCCATGACAAAAGCCATATATAATGCCTCCTATTAACAAAGGACTTTCTGGAACTAAAATCAGAGACAATCTGTAAGATACTGCAAGTGAAGCTGCTGAAGTACATTTTAAGAATAAACAGAGATTTAAGAGTCTTTAGATAACAAAGAAAGAATCATGATGTCCATAGTTAAATATTCCAACATACTTTTTTAGGCCTGTCAAGCAGCACTTGTTTTTCTCCCTTACCCCCCTCCTTTTCATCTAAAGCATCCTTCTGTACATTTAAAAAAAAAAAAAAAAATCTACCTCCCATGCAGCCAATGGATTCCACTAAGCAAAAATAACAGAAAAAGTAGAAGAAAGTATAAAAGAGCCCCAAGAAGATGTAGTAGGCAACACAAACTCACCTTTCAAACTGGCCTTTTCATTTTAGTTAGGGAGTTTCATCCTTGTTATAAAAACAGGGACAATTATGTTCTCCAATCTTTAAGGAGGGTGGCTGAAAATCATTAGCAACACCTGTAACTGCAAATCATTTTGTAATGCTCTGAATGAAAGATGATAATAAATTGCACTGACATTCATGGAACATTTGCAATTTCATCATTCAAGAGAACACAGGGATTCTGGAGGAAAAGCACGACTGAAAATCTTATATGATAGGAAATAATATGGGTAGTTTGCATTTATATAGCTCCCACCACCTGAAAATATTAAATATATATATATATATATATCTCAACTGTATCTCTGAACATCTTTCATAAGATTCTATAGGCTTTCTTGCCAACATCAAATCAGAAAAGGAAGACAAAACAGTGAAGTTTTTTTCAGTTAATACAGCAGGGTAAAAGGCAAAAGAAGAAACCTTGCTCTACCTACCCCACAGCTTCTCAAATGCTTAAGTGCTGACATCAGAAAAAGAAAAAATTCTCTAAAACATAACGAAGGGGCACAGAAACATTTATCAATGCTGCAATCTGGAATAGAGTTTAGCCTTTTAGCAATGTACTCTGAACTGAGAGATTAAATAAGTTGCATAGCATGTAACTTATTCCTAAAGCAAAATATACTGTAACTTAATTAACATACAAATACAATTTTTCTTCTATTCAATAATAGAAGGAAAAATCCATTCTACTCTCTAATGAACTACAGTTAAAGCTTCCTTTGTTTCAGCTCTCCAGGAGTGGAAATGTTACTAGTTCATTTCTTGACTTTTTCTTTTAACCTTGTTTGTCGCAGGAATTTCAGGGAGTACAAAAAACCATAAATCAAGAAAACTTCCTAAAACTATTTGGACATAATTGTTTTCAACACAGTAGTTTATATTTCAGCATTATTGTGCTGTCTAGTCCTCTTCTAATTTTCCCCCTAGCCTCAGAACATGGTTAGCTGGGGAGCAAAGAGCAAACCAGGTGGCTTATGAATAATTAGAACTTTTTACAGTACTTCTTCACATACATTTCTACGAGCACACTGTTCTAAAATTAAAGGGATTCTGAATACTCTGAACATAAAGAGAAGTATTTACACGGAGCAGCATTGTCTGTCCTGGTTGATTTACTGCTGGTAGAAAGAACTCATTAGCTGTCAGGCCAGTTGCTGAAAAGACTATAATGCCAATGCACAAAGTTGACACAATGAAAATAAAGGAAAGAACCTGGGCCAAATTCAGAGGCAATCTGTAAGGTAATGTAATTTATACCCACTTATGCTCACTCAGATTCCCTTAGAACTTGTTCTACCCACTCTATTGGTGCATGAGGGAATCTAAATTGATGTAATTTATATATCAAAGAGTCAGAAATGCTATAAGGCCCCAAAGTCGGGGGCACTTAAAGTCATGCTTTCGTACATATTGTTCTCTTCGGTAATCTGTCCTGAATCGTCCCTCCTTTCAGCTTGTGATTTAAGCCATCAAGAATCCCTGAAATGCAATGAGCAAAGTGAGAGGCAGAGTGTAGGTAAATTAGCATGACTCAAAGGAAATCTAAATAGATGTAACACAGAAGTTAAGGAAGGTAGGTGTCTCTCGCATGTACATCCACTCTTCCCAGCGCTTGGAGTCAATCTGAGGTTTGGCTCTGCATATCCTCCATTACCACTGGCAATTGAATTTGTGACTCAAACAATACAAGCAGCCAGAGCTCATAGACCTTCAGTTTAGGGCCAGGAGGAACATTATGATGGTCTAGTTTGATCTTTTGCACAACAGAAGCCATTAAATATCACCTAGAAACCCCTGGACTGAACACAGCAAGGATGAATGAGAAAGACCCAATGTCAGTTTAAAGACTTCACGCGATAGGGGAATCTGCTGCATCCCTCAGCACTATGTTCCGGTTGTAAATTACCACTGCCCTTCAAAACATGCACCATTTCATCTCCTGAATTTTACTGGCTTCAACTTTCAGCCATTGGCTCTTTCTCTGTTCTACTAAATTCTCTATATATTTCTTATAGAGTATATATTCAATTGCCTCACACCCTTCTGTTCACTGCCTCACATTTTCTACATTCGGACTCAAGAGAACATAAACTTCATACTCATATAGTTTTAGAATGAGTTGAGCTTGCACTGGAAAATATTTATATATGCTATCCTGATAAAAGCTTTTTCATTTGGGAGACGAAACAGGACAGCTGGAATCTGGTGACCACAGTCTCTTCCTTCAGTATCTGAGCACTCCAGGATACTATCAATTGAAGTATTTACTCTCTCTACTCTATCTGAACAAGAAGGGAAAAGAGAGCCAGGGTTGCAAGAGGCTTGATTGTTAAACCACTGCTCTTCAGTTCCTTCCAAAGCTCTCTGACTGACAGCTATTCTGCCATTCCACTCGAAGAGAACACTCCACCACACAAAAAAATTCAGAGTTTATCACCATCTGCTAATATACAAAGATATGTGGTCAGCAGTAGCTCTAGTGGCAATGATATATGGTCATATTTTCTGTTTTCCTGTAGAACTACAAAATACTGTGCCACAAAAAATCCTCACACCTTAAAGGAAATCTCATTACAAATTCCACTACAACTTAAGGAGTTGCAGGAACATATGAGAAACACATAAAAGGATGCTCTGGAGTGGCATTCTGGTCTAGAAGAATCAACCAGTAAATGGGATTGTCCAGAACAGGATGTTTCCATGTTGTTTGCATTTTTGTTTCTAAGCCCTCCAAGAAGATTCACCAGGCAGTACAATACATGCCACTGTTGTTTCTGATTTCAGAAGTTGGCACACTAATCTTCTCTGCACAGGCATGGTTGATGCTACCTGTCCCAGTCAGAGAGATGCTAAAGGTTTATGCTCTGTATAACTGAAAGGGATGAAGCACAGACTAGTTCAATTTCTCTTCTGGTCAGAAATCTAACTCTTGGATAGAAACTAGCTGGCTCTCAGCAAAGTTAATGTTGCTTTATTATCTTTCAGGATTATGCGCTGTTCATTTGGAACATCTGCTCCCCAAGAGGGGGACAGACTTTGCACAGGAGCATCAAACAGAGACAGGAGGAAGCACATGGCTGCAGCAAACCACAAAGAGCAGCCAGCATCAAACACCGGTTCAGTGCTTCCTATCGGCTAATGCCTTTCATCCTGCGGCCTCCTTCACCTCCAGACTTGGCCTCTGTCTGCATTTACACCTTCCCAGAATAAAACCCTTGCTTCCCCCACCCACTTGGTAACCATCATTCAGCTAGTTTGTCTATGACTCATCCACTTCAAAACCCTGCTGACTCACAGTCCTCAAAAAGGAAACTTGCTCAAAGAACGTACTGAGACCTGGGTACGCCATCCACGCCAGCGAGGAACTCATCCAAGTTGACCTGGGCTTTTTACAAGTGAAAGAGAAGGAAGATGTGCTTCGTTTGTGAATCTTTATCGTTTTAAAGCCTAATTAGCTTACGGATATTTATAACCAAAGTATATCTCAATGGCCTGATTTCCAAAAATATTATGCACCCAGTGGCTCCCACCAAACCTAATGGGCACTCAACAGTGAAATATAAGATAAGGCCACACAGCTTTTGAAAGAAGAATATACAGGTCGACTTCTTGAACCCATGGGTAAAAACTGTGACTTAACTCATGTGATAAGGCATGTTTAACACCTTTGAAGAGCATGAGAAGTTAAAATAGCAGCTCTAGGGAAAAAAAAGGTAATACAAAAAATAATTAAGACATGTCAAATGGACCTGTCACACCTGAGTTGACCATGCTACTTCACCTTCATACATTCAAAACTAAGTGTTTTACAGGGGGAGGGACAACAGGCCCTCCTTGAAGGAAAAAAATCAAAGAACCAGACTAATTTGCCTTTATTTTTTCCACTTTCCACTAACACACCTACATGGGTAGGTAGCAGAACCCTCTCTACCCAAGGGTGAGGGATTCAGCAGCTTCCTCAGTCACATCTCTCACCATGAGGTAGGAATTCCTTGTGTCTCCTTATAATACAAGCCACTGAGAAATGTCTGGTAGAGATACTGTAAATCCATTTGATTACACTTCTGAAGAAGGGAGCATGACCTCTGGATGAGGTCTCTTTGAATACTGCACACCTTCTAACAAAATGCTATCAGTATACCAAGGAAATGAAACTTAGCACTGCAATATTGTCCTCCCTGCTCTCCCCACTTCTCCTGAACTCTACCAGAACTTCTCCTTCTCCAAAAACTGCTTACTAAATGCACAGCCTAGTTCAAATCCATGCCTTAATGATGAGTGATTTACCTTCAATTTTCTCTAGCTATGAAATGACCACCAGTAATTTTTCAGTCAAAAGTTACGACACACTTCTATCTTCACTAGGAAGAAGTTCCACTCCTGGAAGCACTCATACGTTGGCAGTAGGACAGGTCTAGCTTGCTCTAGAAAAACAACTAAGAAATGACGACAGGATCAGTCATCTTCTGAATTAACTACAGGACTCATTATTACAACTTGAGTTTCTTCAAAAATTTCTTACTGTTCACATCCAAGGAAGACACCCACGCATATAAACTAAATATAAACTAATCAAGGTGTTTCTCTGACAGACTGTAAAGAAAGAGAGAAAACAAAGATGTTATTTTTATTTCTCTTTGAAATTATTTGGGAAGAGTCAAGTACCTCGTTTAAACAGACTACGTAGCTAGATAGATAGATCAGCTGCATAAGACTAATGTTGAAATGGTTCAGAACTGAATATCTAAACCAGTTCGTAAATCTTCTCACTGCAATCTCACTAGCTTTAAGAATTTATTCGTATGTACTAATTTAATTATTTAAATTATTAATATTTATTTAAATATTTCCTCTTACTAGAATAACTTTAAAAGGTAAAAGATTGCTTCTAACAATTCATATTAGCTGATATAGATAATCTTTCATAAAAGTGTAAATATTATTTGAATGTTTTTTAAACAACTTAGAACAGAAAAAGAAAACCTCTGTAACACTGGCTATTTGATGACTTATGCCTTATCTGCTTGATGTGACACTAGGAAAATACACTTTTAAAAGTCAGTAATGTATTCTGGATTTAACACTGGCACTTCTTGTACCCCATAACCTCAGTGAAATCATAAAAAGGAGAAGAAAAATTTTAAAACCCATCTAACATCTTCCAAAAAAAAAATCAAAAAAAATACTATTAGAATGTAAAATTACATAATACAATTTAAAAAAAAAAAAAAATCCCACCTGGTATTTTCTCACCCCCTAAAGAAATATGTGTCAAAGATTGCACAGTTCACTGAGGACTTCAAAGTTGCTATCAATCCCTATATAGAAAGCATTCAGATACTGCCGTGATGGGCAGCAGTATAAAACCCAGAGAGAGAGAGAAAAATAGATAAAATGCCCTCAGGAACAAGTTTCTTTCCAAGAAAGCTTACTAAACCAAGGCTTAAATTGAAACAATATTATTTTTCTATGTAGAAGCAGTTTCTCATCTTTTAACTCTCTCTTGTTTGTTATACACTCACAAAATGAAATTTCTATCCTAAAGGCCAAATTCTGACAGTCCTCTTCCCACTGAATAATTTCTCATCCCATATGCAGTGCTGCAGTTTCAGCAGAGCTGCTTAAAAGGCAGTGTTCAGCTGTGAGCACACCTGGACCACAGGACAGGGTCCAACGGGAAAACACCTCACAGGCTACCAGTCTCCCAACACCAGCACTCCATCTGTCCCAATAAATCACTTCCATCAACCTCAATGGGAAGAAAATTAATACAATTAAACAAATCAGGTACAGGGGGTTTTTTTCCTCTCATTATCTGCTTTGGATATTCCCACTGTAAATGCTGAGTAACAGACACAGCAGCACTTGGTATCAATATGAAACACAAACCCAGAATTTCAAAATGCATGTCTAATTTAAAAAGTCAGCAATCATCAACTGAATGTTAACCCCAAAACTACTGTCTATAAACTCAGGAAACACACAGCACTGCAACCTATGCCTAAACATAAGGAGCCCTGGTGAGGCTGGATGTTACATCCCAAGTTTTTTAGAAGACTGCATTCTGTTTTTTATTGTGTGACTTTGGAGCCTTTTAGGTATATTTAGGTTAGACATTCAAGCTTTTTCCTGCAGTCTAGAGGGAGATTAGAATTGGTACATATACAAACACACATTTTGAAAATTTAGATCCTTTTGAACTAAAGTACCTTTAGGAAAAATAAATTCCTGCCACCTAATATAACTGGAAGAGCTGGTAACAGACCAAAGCAGTAAGTATTTTTCAAAATGCATGTTTAATAAAAATAAACTTCACATAACTGCTAGAGAAGCTTCTGTTGCATTTTTTCTATCTAAGCAAATAATCATTTCCTGACAGTCCATGCATCCCAAACACTACAAGATTTTTAAAAATTAAAATGAAATAAGGGAAGAAATCACATCCCTCTTCATTATCCAATCTAAGTTGCAGAAGCTAAATAAACAATAAAATTATTTAAAGCATTAACAGCACACCACTAACAAAATTAAGAGTTACCTGTTTAGAGAGGTACCTGCTTTTGGAAATACATTCTATTCATAGATGTAAAAAAAGAACACAAACAAACAGAACCACCCCAAAAGACACAAATTTCTTCCCTTTGTCACCTAACCCTCTTTTCTTCCCCTACAAAAAAGTAAAAGTGAGAGATTTCTCTGTCAGCTTGCAAATGCTATTTGAAAAAAAAAAAAGGTAACATTTAAGCCCTAAGGAGCTCTTGGTCTTCAAAAGTGCAAAGGACATACGGTTCTAGTTGAAATTAATAGGAGCTGCAGGTGACCAGCACTTCTGACTCTGAGGCCCCAAGCTACTGTACAGACATTGTCCCTTTGAAACTTCAGCATTTACCAGCAGCCAACTTGCTGAAGTGCAAGACACATGCATCCCTTTCCCCGACAGTATTTACTTTTCAAAAGCACCAAACAGTTGTGGGCAGCATGGCTCTCCTCCACATTACAGCCCCGGTGCAACAGGGAGCAAGCATGAAAAAACACCAGCTCTAATCCTCACCGAGCACGAGCCCCCAGCCACTGCAGACCAGGATATTTCCAGAGCTCTCATCTGCTGGGAATAGACCTCTTGTCTCACACTGACCTCAACTGCTTTGCTCTTTTGTGCAGTTCCATTACGTTCTCTCTGAAGTCAGTCAGCAACATCAGCTAAGACTGTACTTGTTCAGTGCCAGTTCACCAACAAAGGCAACACCAGAAAGCCACTCCATGGCTTCCTTCACTTTGCAATACCCAAAATCTGCCAGACAACACACAGGAGACTGGCCACCAAACAGCAAAGATGGAGAAATTAAAGCCCAGGGAAGCACAAAGGTAGTTGTAGAAAAATAGAAATGATTGTGTGCAACTGAAACCCTAAATATTAGGGAAGAAAATGAAAAAAATCAGCAATGCATGAACTGGGAAGGCAGAGTGACTCATTCCCAAGGTGATGGAGTAGCATACGGTATGTGGGTAAACAGTAAACACTAGTTGCCATCTACCATCCAGGTCCTGGCACTGCTTTGCAATGCAGCCTCCCACCAGGCGCTTCACTCCTCTCCGTTGCTGTTCCTACCCACCTTTGTGAGGCTGCGTTATTTACATTGCTCATAAACTCTTGCAGGCAGGGACTATCTCTTACCCTGGTTTTGTATGCAGCTCAGCACAACCAAACTGCACAGTCAGAGGCAGTCTGCAAACAGTAAAATACCATAAAAAAAAAGAAAAAAGAGGGGAAGAGTATGACTGCCTTAGAAAATACAATGGCAGTATCTATAAATAACAAAATAGTTGTGATGGTCAAATGGTAGAACAAATACCATGGCATACACATAAGAATTAGGTGAAAGAAAAATGAGAACCAGCAGAGCTCTTAAAAGGCTAAGAAAAAAAAAAAACAAAACAAGGGGAAAAAAAATCAAAGACATTGGTAAAGAGGTAGATTTGTTAAATCACAAATGATGAACAAACTGTAGAATAGAAATAAAGTTTCTGGCTTTCCTTACATTCATTTCATGGTAATGATGCCCTTACGCCTCAGCTTTTTCAAGGTCTGTTCTTGTCACCTAAGTGTCAGATTACCTCTTTGACCCTCAGGCTGGTAAAAAAGAAGGCATGAACTTACCTGACAATCCATCCGGAGAGCAAATGAGAATGAGGGAAAGAGGAGGAAGGAAATAAAACCCACCTATCTCTACCTCAAAATAGCTGACTAGAGCAGAAAGGAAGTCACCCACTGAAGGTTAAGAAATAATAAACAACTAATAATTTACTCCCTTGCTAAAAGACCAGGAGAGATGAAGCATAAACGCCTACTTCATCGGCTGTTGCTGGAGCATGGCAGTCCTACTTCATTCCTCAACATACATTGTAAAATCACAATCTACATCTTTGTGGCCATTGGCACAGTTCCTTATTCAGTTTTAAAACACCAATAATCAGCCCTTGTTTGTAATGTTTTCACATATTTAAAACAAAACCCTTGGGACACAAGAAGTTATCAGCATCAAGAATATCATCATTTCTCTCCCATCCATGAAGTACCTTTGAGTCAAACAAGCTGTGATTTTTAAAAATGCAACTATTTCCAACACAACAGAGAGGGAAGCACATATGATACTGTTACAAGCCAAGGTGAGAAGAATAAAAAGAGTAATGACACCAGAGAATCTAAAGTCAGTCCTGGTAAGGCAAACGATGTCGGGCATGAGAAAACCAAAGCCAGCTGGCTGTGACAATTCTGTATCTATCAACTACTACTTAGCTAACACCCACCCATAAATAACTTCTTTGCTATTGCCTTGGAGATTAACAGGGTGCTGTAGATTTGAAAAATTAACCTGAAGGACTCAAACACAGACCTTACACAATGTTGGTGAAATTGTGACAGTTGTTTTTCTAGAACTTTCCCATCAGTGCCTAACAAAGCTAGCAAGGCCAGTGGGACTGGAGGCTGTGCACAGGCACTGTTGGAAAGTGGTTTTCCCTCTTTTACTTGAAAGAATGAAGAAGTCCTTTTCATCCTTATCCAGGTGTCTGCTAAGTTTTTGTCTTCTGGAAACACTTGGGCCAAGCACTGTTCAAATCTCTAAAACGCTGCAAGTTGGGGACTGATCTGACTCTCCTAGCACTGATCAAACACCACAAACAGCTTCTTTTTAGACACCTTAGCAGGACTGCAGTCAACCTCCTTCCCCAACACTGGGGACACTACAGGGAATTCCTCTCCTCCAAGAAGTGCACCCTCTCACCCTGCTCCATTTGTCCTCTTCCCCAGCAGAAAGGCTCAAGAGGAAGGTATAATGTTGAACCAGCAGGCAGGTTCAGGCACTCACTTCAGGTAAGTGGTCTTGCAAAGCACTCTGTAATTCTGGATGCACTTCTGGGAGTCATACTGGGTTCAGTGTCAAATGTCTTTGAGAAAGCCATCTGCTAAAGATGTGGGCACTCAACACTTCTGGATAACCAGAGATGAACATGCCACCTTCTGAAAATGCTTTCCCTTTATTTTTTCCATCTTTGTCTCCACTCTTACACCCCTCATAAACTGCATTTGCTCATAAAGCAGCAACAACATTCCCCACCTCCAGATTCTGCCCAAAAAGTGCAGATGCTACACAAGTCTATCCC
This sequence comes from Dicrurus megarhynchus, assembly GCA_013399195.1. Classification (NCBI taxonomy): domain Eukaryota; kingdom Metazoa; phylum Chordata; class Aves; order Passeriformes; family Dicruridae; genus Dicrurus; species Dicrurus megarhynchus. The sequence continues at coordinate 1,931,709 of VXAD01001941.1, read as the reverse complement.
CCACCTCTTGATAATCCAGTACAGGCTTCTGAAAGCTGAGGTCATTATTTGCATGCAGCCATTGCATGAGCAAATAAGGTGTTTAAGGCACCTCTCAGAATGGGCTCTGAAGATTAGTTAATGTTTATACAGCCCACTGAAAATTGAAATGACTGCTACATGCTAAGTGTTACCATCACCAGGGATCCATTTAAGTCAAAGCAGGGCAGACAGTGAAGGAAACAAAACTTATTTTTTCTGTCCAGCACAATTACTGCCTGACTTATGCATGCTAAAAACACCCAATAACCCATCTAACACAGTAAATTAATGTTTATGCTATTAAGTTTAGACAATCTTAAGCTGAAAGCTTTTCAAACTACAGGAAATTGCATGTTGCACAGGGACAACTGTATACAATTACAGTGATTTCATAAAATGGCAGAGATATAAAGCAGAAACTGAGTGGTCGGCAAGGCTTCTAAATCACACAGATAACAAATGTGTCCTGGTGGGCCAGGAGTCTACATCTTTCTCACAGCTGTTCCTAGAGACAGGAATTATATCCATAATCTCAAAATTCAAGACAATTCAGTGCACTGCACACCTGTATCTGTGAGGCAATGACAGACACGTCATTGTTCAGCATGTACTATTACTGCCATCTTGGAGTCACCACACATCAGCCAGATTTATTATTATCCCATCTTGCACCACCAGCTGACACCCCCAGTAAAAACAACACCAAAAAGGACATGGAAATATTTGGACCAACCAATGCATTTCTTTAGGACGCAAAAGCTCCAAAGAGACACAAAGAGCAAAAACATAAAATCCAATGAGTGCAATGCTCCCCTAGGCAGAAAGTTCCCAGCTGCTTTGCTAAAGGCCACAGCAATATGTCTGCTTTATGCTTGTTTTCACAAAGGATTGTTTAACAGTACACTTAGTGCAGCTCTACACTGACACAGTAAACGTTGTCTTAATACAGCCTAGGTAAAGCTTTCAGCTTACCAAGTCCTGCTGCACGCTTTGTCAAACATCTGAAGGACTGCAGTGCCTCTGACTTTTTTCTGATGTCTTTCAGGTATAGAGTGGTATTAAAGGTAGTTTTCATGAATGCAAAACCAGGCAGAGGCTTGTCTAAGAGCTATCAGTCCTATTTTTTACCTTATTCACTGTACCATTCACAGCACATTTTTATCGCCAGTCTCCCTTCCACTAAACAATTCCAGAAATGTCATTTGCACACCAAACGAGTGTATTTTGTACCGTTCAGTTACGTGTGGTAGATTATCGGGTTGTGTATAGCAGCTAAGCAGAACATCGACAGCTGTGTAGACACATCTCAGCTGATACTAAAAGAAGTCTCATCGGCAGTTCTGATCTTAAAGTAAATACACTGAAAAACTTAGCTCCAATTAGGCTGAGGCCGATACGATTTTCTGGAATGAACATTAAACGAATGTGGCCGATAAGACCATCTTCGCAAAATATCTTGTTGGGTTTGTCTTTAAAAGATAAAATTTTCAAGATAAAAATGTCCTGACTTAAAAGCGATACGTCCCTGCTGTCTGTGTTCACAAAAATCTGAATTTTGTATTTTAAGCTGTGTGTTATGCTTCATTATTATGCAATCACCACCCTGCATCACTGACATATTAGCCGAGCTCCAAGTGACCTAATTCATTTTTAATATTTCATAGTTTGTTAAAAGCTGTAACAAGAGATCACTAACACAGCTCTGACTCTCCCTGTCATGAATCAAAAGATGTAGGGAAAAGGTCATGTGCTTACTAACTGGCACCAAACCAAATTCATCACTGCAAAATAAGAGAACAGAAATGAAGACTGCATTTCCCATTATGCTTCTCTCTTTGTAAGAGTATCCATCAATTTACATGACACCAAAAAGCAGAATTTATTTATATGCATGTCCCCCAATAAAAGGTCAGAAAGAAGTGAGAAAGAGAAGAAATAAGGATTGCAGCCTTTGTCTAAGCAAGTAGTTCCTTCCCTTTAAAGCATATTCAGCAGCAACAGCCTTTGAAGACCAAAAGGAGGAACAATTCCCAACCACATAAAGAAACTAACAAGTCCCTTATATGGCTAAGAATTGCAATGCCATTTTTTTCCACAGCCGGAAAAATTAGAACAAGAGGGAAAAATAGAGCAAACTTTAAACAGACAGCTCTCTGAACACCGGGGAATTCACACAGGCACATCATTCCAGCTTTAAGAACTGCTAAACACTTTCTTCTTTAAAGGGAAGGAGGACATTACACCAGGTGAGTCCCTGAAATCTAGATTTTAACTCTCCTGTTGTAACTATGGATACCTAGCTTTAAAAACCTTTTGTGATGTAGCGGTACACCATGCTCCCTTATCTCCTCCCCTGGTGAAACGCCTCCATCTGAAGTTCCCTAGTGTCCCTTTATCACCAATGCACCACCTCAAGGTTTTGCCAACTGTGGGACTGCACATCCAAAACAGCCTTCTGCCCTATCCACTGCATCTTCAGTCTGCCTTTCACCCCCACCATAACCCTGGCACGAAGGTTGCCAGCTTCTCCACCGGGAAGGCAATCAGATTGCATTACATGTTGTTCCAAATAACCAGGGTTTCTCTCAGGCAAGACACATGAGTCTTGATGGAGGATCCAGTCCTGCCATCTCCCACCAGCACAAGGCGGAAAGGTCAGGCTCCTGTGCAGCGTTGATACTGAGCTCTGAATGGCTTGGCCTGGCTGGTCTCTAAATATAGCTAGGCAGAGGAAGGGCTGTGAAAGTGGGTGGGGAAGGGAGTGGAACAGAAGCCAAATGAGCAATCAGTTAAATATAACAACATCACGTTGGTCCACCAGTAAGACTTTCCCTCTCTACTCCACCACATTCCGCAGCAGAGTATTTAAGCACAGCTTCAGGATTTAGTCCATGAATACAAACTCACAGAATAAAAACAAACTGCTGTTTGATTTATACTTGGGGAGGGGGGAATACAAATCTGTTCAACAACTTATCTTCTTGAATAAATTTGAATCACACAGGAGTGACATCACTTCCACAACATGACAGCCCATAAATCATCATCAACCACATGGTACTAACCATAAAACATGTGTCAGGAAGACACCAACAAGGAACAAAATATCAGAGTGCTTTACATTGTAAACATGCAATCTTATGCATCTTCTGGCTTCTACTACGATCTATATATGTCAGGTGGTTTATTTCATTCATTTGCATCTGAATGAAGTCAACACAATTAACAGAGGAACCCTCATAGAAAATCTGTCCAAACAATTTCATCTGCATAAATATACCACAAATGAAGCACTTAAAAATGTAAATATTTACTTTTTAATAAACTACCACATTTGATACTGAAGTTGACTTTACAACAAATAAGCACCATGGTTGCAGGCAAGCCCAAAACCAAAGAAGATAAATAAGAAAGAAAGAAGGAAAGAAAGAAAAAAAAAAAAGTCTTTCCATCCAAAAAGCAGGAAAAATAATCTTTTTTTCTTACTTGACAATGTTAGACCTGAAGTCTTTCAGCTAATAAAAAACTTCTAGGAGAACAGATTAGACTTTGCTGTAAACCAACAAAATATAAAAGACAGTATGACTCAGGATTTCAACAGGAGCTTCCAATCGGCAGCTACAGATAGGACAAGCAACCTTTGCTTCACTTCTCCGTTTAGAAACATTGTATCCTCAGAAAAGACCTACACAGAAAACTGACTTGTTTCAAAATTCAAAGAGGCTACACAGTATTTTTATCATAAGAATTGTATAACTAAAAGCAAAACCAGCTCTCTCTCCACTTTTTGCGGATTAACTGCACTTAGTCTCTAGCAGAAATTGTTAATCTTCATTATAGGCACTGGGCTCCACGTGAGACATCTCCTATGGCAATTAGACTTCCGCTCTGTATAAATCATATCTCAACTGGCAGAGAGAGAAACAGACAGAAAGACAAAACATCTGGTTTATGCTGCTCATTCTCTAAAAATATAAATCAGGATAAATAATGTTAAATAGAGATTATAGCCACAGCAAACACAAAATGCTGTTAAGCATCAGATGAGGTATGTCCTCAGCCCCTTGCACGATGTAGAATCATTTTGATTGACTGTTTTGGTATTTTTTTTGTGACTGTATTTTTTTTTTAAACCTGCACATTGTTCAGCTGTCCTGGTTTTGCCACGGTGATCAGTATGTGCTTTGTGGGCCTGATTCTGTCTTGCTGAAGACAACTGAATCTTTTTCATTGATTTTTCAAAGGAAACAGAACAGATCCCTCTAACTTCTATTTAATAATTTTATTGTTAATCCTCTACTTAAAATATTGGTACGTCATTCTGCATCAGTAGACGCCATTCTTGGGCTGATACCTGCTTGTTTAGAATAGTTCTCTTTGTAAAACTGTTCACTTCTAAACTTCCCTTTGTTACCCAATCTTGCCCGTATGAGTGGGAAAACAATTGCAAAACACCACTACAGGAATACTCAGAGTAGAGGCTCTGACAATATCTGAGTAAATCACTGTTCTCTGATTCCCTTCTCTGCCCATCTGCAGTCTTTGGTATGGAACGACTATATCATAAAAGCTCTTATTCACACATGCTTTTGATATTACACTATTTAATCACATACAGCTGTAGCTGATGAGACTGTTACAAAACACAATTTTAATGCAGCACTGGAAGCAAGTTCTTGAGACACATAAACTATTTTCCTCTACATAAAATTTCTAGCACTAAAATTCTTTTCTTGAAGGAAAAAAAAAAATACAACCAGACTATTTGTTTTTTTTTTAAAGTCTGCTTCTCTTCCTGGACAGTCCAGAATGGTGTTGTTTGCAAGCAAACCCAAAGTCCCCGCTTGGAGTATAGATAGCAGAAAATTCACTTCCCATCCCCAAAAAA